>JAMWYP010000569.1:0-130104 GCA_025563575.1 Acacia pycnantha | reverse complement strand
GAAGGGACCAAATTGACCAACAAACTATTAAAAAGTGAAAAAAAAAACAATTTTGAGCAGATTCGCCAACGAACTATTACCCCGTCACTGTCTTGGTGTCTCCGTCTTCCATTGACTGTCACAGCGTCGGTGACGTCGGCATCTCTAAAGCTTCCATTGTTGCTGGTTGTTCCACTCACCCTCTTGGACTCATCCAGCAGTCCACAGCTTTCGACTGGCACACGCCTTGCACCCTGGTTGCGTCCCTCCAATGTCACAAACAGCAACCTCCGAAAGGTTCTCACAACATTCAGTTTTATTTCGATTAGTTATATGGATCACATGACTTTATCATTGTGTGTAAAATAAATAACTGACTCTTCACATATGTACACACACCGCTCCTTGATGTGTAACTCTGAAAACATCATGAGAAATTCCAGAGTTTATTGTTCATTACATTAATGTATTCTCAAGATAAACATTGTAGCTTTCGACTATTATCTTTTTCTTAATAAGAACTAATAATCTTTCTATTGAAAACAATCCTAATCAAAATATTATTAGACATTATATAAAATTTCGATTCGTCACGTTATAAAGGACTAGATCACTAACTAACTAACGATATTTATTTTTTAAAAAAAATACAATTCTTCTGGGCCTTTATTCACACAAATAAGAGTGTCTTCCTTAATGGGCCCCAGCTGGAAAAAATCTGAAACTAAAACTCAATAGAGTAAACCCCAAACAGACCCAAAAAAAAAAACAGCCTATTAGCCCTTTTCTCCTATCCAGAAGGGTTTCAAATCACTAGAAGAACATTTCAGCCTCAAGAATTTAGGTCATTATAGAGTTCGATGCGAGGGACCTTGTCAATAGACTCTCTGATGCTGCGTTTTGCTGTGGTAGCATGCTGATAGTCTCCATCAAAGAGTATCTAAGAAAAGACTGGTAAGTTGTTACATGTCACAGCCCAAGAGAAACAAATATGATTGCCGATGCCTTAGCAAAATCAGTCATTAATGGTTCTCCTTATTAGTTACTTGTCCAACTCATTTGTGGTAGTGCGTAGATAATGAGTGTTTGAGATTAAATTCTCATTTCTTTTAATTTGAGCATTTATGTAATTTAAGCTTTCAGCCTTCTTTATAACAAAAAAAAAAAAAAAACATTTCAGCCTCAAGAATTTAGGTCACTTTTTTTTTTCCTTACTTGATTTACCGGAACTTTCGGTTCCGACTAATATGAATTTGTCCCAAATGAATATTGATGATATAATAAGAGAGACAATTATTTTACAAATATGTCATTTAGAAAAGTAAGGTTAAGTACGGTTAGAAATGCAGCTACATAAATTACAATGGAGGGTGAGCACTCAATAAGTTCAAGTACATATATTTTAATAAAAAAAATATATTACAATAAAAATAATTATAATGTCATCCTTCTAGGCCTTATTTTTTTGGAATTCCATCATAATTGCCTTATTATCAATATTATCAAATACATCTTTTTTTAATATAAGGCACTAAACAATTATTATTACAACATATTTTAAATGATAAGAGTGTTTTTAAGGAAAATTCCGTAAAAATACTTCAAATAATATCAAAATCCAAATCAGTTTCGTTACGTTGTACTCAAAAGTTTAGCCATTCTCTATAGTTGATTAGCAATTAACAATTCATTTTAGGGTTAAGTAACAATTTTACTTGCAAGACGCGCACAAGAGCAATTTTACCACTTAAGTTTTAGGCGGAGCAATGTTGCCCAGAAGTATCAAAACGGAGAATCTTGACCCTCTAGTTAGAAATCCTAACGGAGAGGCAACGTTGCTTGCTTTCTACCGAGGCAACATTGCTAACATTTCGGGAGCAATGTTGCCCGAAGATATAATAAACGGAGCAATATTGCCCCTCTAAAAAACCTAACAGTCGTTAGGATTTGTAATGGAGGGTAACATTGCTCGTTTTGATCTTGGGTAAGATTGCTCGCCGAAAACTTAAAGGGCAAAATTGCTCCTGGGCGCGTACTTCAGAGGCAAAATTGGTACTTAACCCTTCATTTTAATAGGGAATAACTCATTTGATAATTTCAAATTTAAAGGTATTTTTTTGAAACTTCCCTTTTTTTAAACAAATTCCTCTCCAGCTTAATCAAGGTAATTAATATCTTCATTTCTTTGCAATATGCTGTGTATGAATTTCTCCTAAAGTACTCAGGTGAAGAAAAATTGTCTAAAATTAAGCGACAAACTTTCAAATATATAATAATTGAATCAGATAGCCAGTAAATAATTGAAGACAACTTTTTATTTATTTTGTTTTGTTATCTCCTTTTTCGTTTGGTGCCAGCTGGGTCTGAATCCTTCCTCACGACACACGTGTCATTCAACCTTGTCCAGCCTCCAATCTAGAATGTTAGAGAAAATGGAGTTGCAGGAAGAGGAACAAAAGCAGAAGGAGGAAAATGGCGACAGAGATACCAATCTCAACATGCAGCAGCGGAACCCGACAGAGGTAAAGCCACTTTGGCCTTTTCCCAACTTTGGATTCTTCAATTGCTATATTTTGGGGGTTAGATTACTGATTGAAAATGAATATTAATAAAAGAAATATCAACTGAGTGAATGATAGATGAAGATTAGAACTTGAATGAGTAGAATCTTGGGTCAATGTCTTCAATGTGCTATATAATTTATGATGGCCGAAGCAGGGTTCATTGTTGTGGTGAGAATGGTGTGGATTTCTCGGAATTTGATTCCATATAAGGTGCAACGATAACAGAGAGTATATTCCAGTTCAGACCTTGCATGTTGCTTATTTGGTTTATGTTAGGGCATAAAGAAGCAGTTGGAAGTGGATTTAAGATGCACTATAAACTTAACTCATCAAAACAATCTCACAGTGATAATCTCAGGCCACCATCTCTCTTTGCAGCTTATGAAAAACACTCAATCAATGTCAATGGCAGCTTCAAGCTCTCTTCTAAAGTTGGATCAGATTCAAGGTAAAGGAAGAGGTTTAATCGCAGCTCAGAATCTGAAAGCCGGCCAAATCGTTCTCACTGAATCTCCCATCATTCTCTATTCCACTTTCTCTCTCTTCTCTGGTTCATCTTCTTCTTACTGTGACCACTGCTTCAGATCAATCTCATCAATTTCATCATTTTCATGCTCCTCTTGTTCGCGCCACCGTTTCTGTAGCCAAAAATGCCTCTCTCTTGCTCTCAAATCCACTCACTCTTCATGGGTATGTCAAGCACTGTCTCGTCTTCGAGACTCTGGTTCAGACTTCTTCGTCAATCTGATGAACTTCAAGTCCAGGCTCGTTTCGTTGTGGCCGTTTATAACCTTTCCCTTATTTCCCTTCCAGTATTCAGATCTTGCTTTCTCTTATGGGAACCCCAGATGAAGCCATTGTTAAAGCTTCGAGCTTTCTTCACTCTCTTATTTCTTCTCTGTGCCCACCTCAGGATCATCAGCTCTCTGCAGAACTCACTGCTCAACTTATGGCTAAAGATAGGCTTAATTCTTTCTGTTTAATGGAACCTTATTCCCCAGATGGTCCTCAGAGATCCATCAAGGCATATGCTATATACCCAAAAGCCACTTTCTTTAACCATGATTGCCTTCCCAATGCCTGCAGATTCGATTACGTCGAGGATGGTGTTCCTGGAGATGAACCCAACACCGACATTGTGTTTAGGATGATTGAGGATGTTGCCGAGGGGAGAGAAGTGTGCATAAGCTATTTCAGAATCAACAGGGATTATTCGACGAGGAAGAGGATCTTGATGGAAGATTATGGGTTTGTTTGTGGGTGTGAAAGGTGCAAGATTGAAGCCAATTGGGTTGTTGATGATGGTGATGGTGATCAAAGTAGTAGTGATTTTCCTCATGAGTGGTTCTTGAAGAAGTATGTGTGTGAAAAGAAGAACTGTTCTGGTACACTCGCTCCTCTGCCTCCAAAGGATGATGATGAGCCATCTAATGTTTTGGAATGTAATTTCTGTGGCAATTTAAAAGTTGAGGCTGCTTGAAGAGAAACTAGGTTTTACTCGTTCTGTAAGTTGATGATGCATAAGCTCTTGATGAAGAGCAATTGCCTGGTCTCTGTAATCGGTTAAAATCTTGGGTTGATTAGTTAAAATCATGCATGAATTAGTTAGTGACTCTCATCTTAACTATATAAAAGGATAAAGTGTTTCTCTGAACAAATGACAAGCTCAAAATAAGAAAAAAACTATAAAAAGTATAGCAGTAACTATTTCTTTGGCGTTTACCAAAAAAAAAAGTACGTCTCTGGCTAACACATCAACAGAATGGCAAGCTCAAAACACTAATAAGCAGTTATAAAATGTGGATAATGAAGAAGACATAATATTTAAATTAATAATTGAGAGATAATTATAAAATATTTAATTTAATATTTTGATTATTCTTTTAGAGATCTAAGTGATTTTTTAACAATAATAATACATTAATAAATATCTGATCTCTCATCTTACCTGCGCATCACGCAGGCCTAAGTTAAGTTAGTTTCAACGTGTTGAGATATAGAAGACGGCAAACTAGCCTGCCAAAAACCCTTGGCTTTAGTGGCACAAGTTTGGGATTCAATTTCCACTACCCTGCACCTATGGTTCAAAAATTCAGAAAAACAGCAAGTTGGCCTAGTGGTTGTGCTATAATGAGGTCTCGGGCTTGAGTTATTGCATCATCTCACTTAGAAAGGATAATTTGATCTTTTTTTCTTTTTTTTTTTTAATGGGGACCGAACGGTCCCAAGCAAGGTTCAGCTCGATTCACTCAGACAAAACCAGATAACATACCACTGTGCTACCCAAGGCATTGGTGGATAATTTGATCTTTGATCCTCACTTTTCCCTGGGTTTTGAGAGTTTGTTGTCTTTCATATGAAAGGGTCTCATAACATGGATCCAACTTTTCCTCCTTTTCTTTACCCTTCGTTGCTATCTTTTTTTTTCTTCAAAAGACACTATTTTGGTGTAAAATGCACGCCCTTTTTTTTTTTTTTTTTTTTTTTTAATAACATTCACCATCTTGAAATATCTTTTTATTTTAGGATATTCGACATACATGAAAAAATACTTCAGCCCTGGTTTTTTTAAAAATACTTCAGCCCTACTTTTTCAATAGTGTGAGTAAAATAAATCATTGAATATGCATGGTAGAAAAAAAAGTAAATAATTGAATATGAAAAATAATTCTGTAAAAAATGTAAAAAAATTATTACATGCTTATTTTTTAGGAAATTTGGTTCTTAAGATACATGGAGCTTTATTTAATTTTTAATTTGGGGCATATGTATTTTATCTCTTTATTAAATTTTTTCATTTTAGCTATTATAACTTTGGCTTATTAATATTGTAAGCCTTGGAACAAAAGTTAACTGTACTAATATAGTAAAATTAAATAATTCAATAAGGAGAGAAAAATATACTGGTACCAAATTAAAAATTGAAGTAAACAACATATATTTTTTGGAATGAAATCCTCTCATCATCTATTTTTCTCCCCATCTCTCATAAGCCCATCTGAGTTGTTGATTGAAAATAGCAGAGAAAAATTAAAATAATGTTATGACTTTTCAAATTGATTGGACGGACATGATTTAAAAATTATTATAAATGTTGAGAAAATGATGTTGAAAGAAGCACAACCCGTATTTATTATTTTTTTGGTGAATTACAATGAGGCTTCAAGGAAGGAACTTAATTAATAATTATCAAGAAATTCACGTGACAACTAAGAAGAATGAAATGACAAGTTCTTGAGTAAGAAATGACAACACTTCACTCTTCTTAATAATTAATTCCTTCCTTGGAACCTCATAGTAATTTTAATTTTATTTTTCCTAATAAACTAAACTATAGGTACTTCAAGAATAGTTTCCATATTTTTTCTATCAAGGTTATTATTAGAGATATTATATACAAGTAATGGATAATAAAAGTTTAAAATGTAGGGTTTTTAAACTTTTTAAAAGGAAAAATACATAATTTAACACAAATTAAGAAATAAGTAGACATTTTTATACATAGTATCAAATTTATTATGATAGATATTATATTTTATAACTCAATGAAGTAGATTACTTAAAAATATGTTCGGTTTTCTAAATAAGTCAAGTTTTCAGCTAGTCGCTTATATTTATAAAGTACTATTTTTAGTCAATAGATTCGATCACATCACATTAGAGCATCAATTTTAATTTTAAAATATAACAATGATTATATATGAGCATTAAAAATAAAATAAACATGTTGATCTTTTGGCTTATTTAATTTTATATTATTACACTAATTTTAATTACTATTTAAATATGCTGAGTTAGCTTTTTCAGTTAAATAAGAATAAATATAAAATTAATAGACTAAAAACTACAGTAATACACTCTATATATTTAAACAACTAGACTAAAACTTTGTGTATTGTATTTACTAACAAGGTCACAATTAAATGTAGTTGAAATATTAAAATTTAAATTTAGGCATATACTTTCAACAAATCCCTAATAAGGTCAAGAGACTTAATAAAGAATTTCTGAATCTTATTAAAAGACCAGAATGACCCTATGTTACTACAAAAAAAATTAAAGATAGAACCAAAGCCTCATTTCATAATATTCTTTCAGCGAATGAATTATTGACGAAGAAACACACAAAATATGCAGGGGTGCACGAAGAATAAGAGTGCAAAGACAGATAAAAAAGGAACCATCAACCAAAAAAAAAAAAAAAGACCACATTTTTTGCTGAATTGTTCCCTTTCCTTTTTCAATTTCTAATTTTCCCACATTAAACTCTACACATTCGAATATTTATGGTGATATTCGTTTTTATTTTCAAAATATCCTGTGATTGGGGACCTAATTTAAATTAATTTTCAGTTTAATATCTTAAGTTTATAAGGTATATTTTCGGTCTCTTGATATTACTACTGTTGAAGTTATTAACAGTCTCTGCAATCAAATATTGACAAAATATGCTTGAAATCTAATCATTTAATAAAAAAAATTATATTTTAAAAGATTTTCTTGAGTTTTAAGCAAATATCTTGAAAGATGAATTGTTGACTTTGAATTTTGAAAGTATATATTTGTTGGGTTTTATTTTAATATTTTTTATTTACCAATTTTAAATGAAAGATTAACATATCAATATTTAATTGTAGAGGACCATTTAAATTTATTAACTCAGCATCTTTTATTAAAAAAATAACACAGTTAAGAATTGAAAAAATTCAAAAACATTTTAAAAATTTAAGGATTCAAGCTGAAATATATAATTATAAATTTAGAGAACCAAAAAACATACTCCACCTCATCTTTAAAATAAGATTTATTTACATGACTTGGGTAGATTAAAAAAATTAGTTAAGTTAATTAATATGATTTTTTTAATATTTCTTAATCATCTTTCTAAATTCTCTCTTTCTTATTTGATTATTATTGATAGATCATATAAACCAATCAAAAGGGAAAGATTAATAAATTTGGGAAATATGTTTTACTTAGATCTATGGGAAAATTCCGGATAAATACCAAATGAATTTGTAAAATCCCCGAAGTCCTCCGAATTTGTAAAAAGACCGAGAGGTGACATGGACTTTTCAGGGTTATGCAAATTCAAAGAAAAAGACTACAATGCCCTTTAATTATCTATACACACCATTCTCATTTGAAACGTTCATTCGACGCCTCTAGCTTCTTTTCATCTTCATCGCACAACTTCTTCTTCGTCTTCATCGCAAATAAGCTCGTTCTGCATCTTCTTCGTGGTGATGCCGTAAATCATCGAGTTCTGACGAAATTGCTCCGGCCAGTCATTCTTTCTTTACAACACAAAAATCATCTTAGGTTCTTCACCATCTTCATCCAGCGACACTCGTTCTTCGTCGTGACCTCTATGGGTCAGTTGGTGAGGCTTGAGTGCTTATCCATATCTGAGAATTCGTTAACATCAATGCCCTGTGCTATTGGCAGCTTGCGAATGTTTGAATTTATACGTCTGAGTACTATGTGTTCGTTCTACTGCTTCTGCTATTTTAAATTTTGTGGCGTTTGTTTTTAGAGATGTTCATCATCATACCTAACTCGATGGAAAGAAGATTTGAGTTTTATATTTAATTTTTTGGTTAATTTGAGGTTCATGTGTTCTCTGATTAGGGGTTATGACTTGCATTGCTTATAGATATTCAGGATAGACTGTGGGAGAATGTTGACAAGGAATGGATTGATTGCTCGTGTAGAGAATCATTGAAAACCTCCTTCTGATTCCTTCCGGAGTAATACAGGTTAGTTATTGTTACCTTGTTTCTTCTTGCCTCTTAAAAACAACTTTAGGTTAGCTTAGTCTTTGAACACTCTATTTGAGTGGAAAAGAGTCTATGCAATATGATGTGAACTATCTGAGAGGAGTAGATTTTTCCCTATTTTTGAGGGAGAACCAAGTAACCATCATTCAACACATGGAATGAGGTGGGTGATATATTTTCCTAGCAAAGCTTACGCTTCGGCATTGTTTTTATCTTTATTTTTGGCATTTATTTTAGTCTTTAAAACTACTTAACCATGTACATACTACGTAGTACCCGTTTTAAAACCTACTTGTTTTGGTAACCACTTAAATTTGAAGATTAGTTCTTATACCACCACTTGTTAAGTTAAAATTAGTTCAACAAACTTCCTATAAAATATTGCCTCTTATATAACAAATTTTTGGTGAAACTAATATTTTCCTTGTTTCTTTCTTCCTGAAATGGCTTACTTAAATATATCTGATATCAAACTTATATAAAGCTGAATTTAGGACGTAGCAAGCATGATTGGATGTTGTTTCAAATAAATATAGTTTTGGAAAGTCTATTACATGCCAAACTTTTTTGTGCATTCAACAAATCTTCCATGCCTCTTTGGCAGCGTCAGTGAGCCCTGATCTTTCCCTCCATATCTGGAATAATTTGTATGGGTTCATTATGGAGGTCTTGGGAGTAGTAAGAAGTGAAAGGCTTTGTCTCACTGTGCTTGATTTTTTGCTATTTGCTTTATCTAATTGGATAAAATGCTACAAATTTTAAACCAAGCTCTTGTTATTGCCACTTTCTTGGGTTTGAATAATATAGGTAGCATTTACGATATTCGGATAATCATTATATATAGTTTCTCTTAAAAGATATGTGGCAAGAATTGCGGACTTTATTGTATGATGTTTTTCTATTTTGCGTCTCGTCTGTCTTCTTTTTGCTTCTTTAGAAGGATGCCTTATTCTGATTTTGCAATCTCCCGTTCCTTTTCATTTGACATTACATCTTGTAAATACAATGAGAACAGGATCATTGGCCTACTTCGTTGAAGGTTTTCATCCTAAAGTTGCACTCTATGGTGCTTCATCGAGAACAGCAGACATACGAACGGTAATATCAATATTTCCCTCTCGTTTCAATATCTGTGCTAGATCTTGTTGATTATGTTTCAATGAAAATTATGAACTATGAAGTACCTAATTATTAATAACTCCAACCTGTTTATTCATTGCTTAGGCATACTGTTTATGTTTTTCTTTGTTAATGGATTTAATGGATTTTGTGTTGTTTACAGAGGGAACGTTTTGAAGAGATCATCGAACTTGTGAAACCAAATCACGGTCGCGGCAAGATGGAAAGAACAGAAATTATTTGGCCATATGTTCCACAACAACCAAATTTGTGAGTGTCATTGTGTGGCAAGATCAAGAATTTTACATTGTTGAATTTTTGTTAATTCCGCGTTTATGTGTTATGTAGGCAAGACTGTGGCATTCATGTGTTGATATGGTTGCATAATTGGAGTCCTAGTGAGAGTAATCAATATGGTGATGATGAGGTGAATGAGTTTAGATGCAACCTGATGTGGTGGCTTGTGAACCATGAGTTGAATAAAGCCACAGAAGATGCATTGGGACTCCTTGCCCCTCCAAATGACCACGGGAAGAAAAGAAAGACATAAGCATTATTGTTGATGACTGATTTTGTAAATCATTCTGACAATTAGTTCTTAGGATAGAACCCAATCTCTGTATCTAAGTGGGGATCTACATAAGTGTATGTGTAGTCATCAATTTTGTTGTGCTAGATGTTTGTAAATCAGGGATGTCAAGTTCACTGACGTATAGGAGATTAACAAAATCTATTTATACATAACAAATTTTTGTGTAATAGTCCATGCATCCATACATGAACTTCATTAGTGTAATGCATAAATAAATAAATACATCCGACACACGAACATCAGTCCACATTTGTAAAGCAATGCCTCTTGAATGAGAAATCCAGATATCGACTTAGTTACATATAGATAAAGGAATGGAACAATTGGATTTTAAATGTGATGCATACTTCACCCACAAAATGAGACATCAAATCAATTATCACAAATGTAATCATTAATCAAGCATAGCAAGTTTATTGGTGCAACAAAACAGTAAATCAGGTAAAGATAATATCAAATAAACTACTCAAATGGGAGATACTAACTGAAATAGACACAAGAAATTCATGCATTATCACAAGTGGAGCATCGCCATTTACCATTAGAGCATCGGGATTTACCATTTGTAATACCCTAAAATTTGACCTAGAGTAAATATCATAAATTAGAAATAATACCTAATGAAAACATGTGAATATGTGGTTTCAAAGAATATGTTAAATCTATTTTATTTTCTAAGGAAAAATCTCGAGAAATTAGAGAATTTAGGGGCCAAAGTGCCAAAATGACAAAAATGCCCCTATGGGACATAAAGAACTTAGGAAAATTGTGAAAGATCCTAAAAGGCAGTAAAATGATTATTAAAATTGAGAGAGTATATTATCTCTAATTTTGGTAATTTAATAAATTATGAACTTGGAGAGATTGAATAAGAATGCTCAAAAGTATTTAAATGACTAAAATACCCTTGTAAATTCTAATATAATAAAGGAGACATGAAAACACAAATGTCAATGCAAATGTTATGAAGTAATGAGGCATTCTAATTAAGAAAATTATCAACAAGTGATAATAAAGTAATTAGGTAATTATTTGCTAATTACTTAAGCATAAGCAAAGGAAATTCATGAATAATTATATAAAATCCTAAAATTAGTGGTTTATGGTTCAAAATTAGTAAAAAACATGTTTACTACTTAATTGGAAATTTTGGAGAAAAATAGTTGAGTTTAGGTATTTTTAAGCCTAAATACAAGAATTGACCAATAGGAAATTTTGTAAAAAGTTATATAAAATAATTATTAAATAATTATTTTATATATTATTAATTAATTAAATAAATAATTAAAACGAAAATTAAAATAAAAGGACCAGATTTGACCAAAATTTGGCCAAGAAAAAGAAATAAGGACAAGAGTTGGTAAAAATATCATGGTGCCTTACCTTGCAAGTTAAAGTGTAATGTTGTATAAAAGTACGGTGAATAGTGATCGACTTATAGGAAATGGATCCTACCTAGAGTACCAGAATAGGCTTTCCAATGTCGAGTAAAATATTGATCGATTGAATTTTATCTTCGGTTAGCCTTTTCCTAAGTTGATTCCGAGGCCGATAGAGCATTTTCCTAATAAGACGGAATAGGGAGAAATGCGTATAGTCACATTTTAAAGATCTCAAGAAAATAAATTCCAACTCAACATTTGGAAATGAGTTTGAATTTATCTGGACATATTTGGAATCGGTGAATTTTGTCCAGAGATTGATGATTCCATAAAGTTCTTCCGGAACTGCACGCTTTCCCGTAAACTTCGGACTGACTTTTGGAGCCCTGGATGGAATCAAAAATTAGTTTAGATTAGACATTTCTAATGAGAAGGAAAGGGGCTTCAAAATGGTGATTCCGGATTTTTGAGACTTTTCCGAGATTACGCAATTCGGACACCAATCGAGGTTTTATCTGGTACAAAACCTTCTTGAAGAAGTAAGTGATGTCATGCATGACATCACTTTTGAACACCTAAGGGCCAAAAGGACAGCTGCCAAGTGTCCGGTGAGGATCGTGACACTTGTCAAAAGTGCGATCCAACGGTCCGTAATCCGTCGATAAAGTATGAATAGTCCCAACTTTCCTATAAATAGCAAGCCCCTCCTTTGTATTTTTCACACCAAAACCATTCTCTCTAGTTGAGCTTTCCTAGAGAGAAGTTAGAGAGAGGAGCTACGGAGGAGGAAGGAGCAGGGGAATTTTGCAAATGGCTCTGGGTAATTTTTCCGGTCTTTAGCTTTTAATGCTTTGGTAGTTTTAGTAGTAATGCTAGATAGATCTTTAGCTTTATTTTAAGTATTAAATTCGAAAATCATGGTGGGGTCGGAGTTCTGGCAAAATTTTGGAAAGTCGGAGCCAAAGTAACGGTCTTCGGCGAAATTCCACTAGATTAGGGGTATAGGGCAAAATGGTAATTTTTACCTAAAATGCCCGTTATAATGTCAAATATTGATAATGGTGATATTATCATTATAGGATATCAGAAACCTTGATCTCACTGCCGTTCTGTTGTCCGACGTGTCATTGCCAGCCATTGCTTTTCCGTCAACGTGAAGTTTTCGTCCAAAACGTACTGTAAATTTCGTATATCGTCAACGGAGGTACGGACGCGCATCGTAACACTAATCTTGTGCTTCTTAAATACATATATGTGATAGATACGTTCGTAGACCGATATACGATGCTTTTATACGGGTTATGTCATAATAATGCCGTTATGTTTTCCTAGCACCGAGGACACGAGTGGTATCGTGGCACTGGTGAATAGTGCAGACTGTTGTTGTTGTTACCCTATGGGGCCTTACATATTGCTATGTGCTTATGTTCTGTCGTCATAATGATCATGCATCTATTGTATGCAAATGATATACTGTTGTATTAGCTCTAGAATATCTGTTGTTATATACTGTATTGTTTGAGCATGAGGTTAACTGTTACTCGAGATTCAATGCGGTAAATTGAATCTCACTGTAGCTTCAGTGCGGAGGACCGAGAATTGGAGATCGGGGAAGCAACACGGGTAGATCTCCACCGGGAAATTTGTATTTCCGCTTTTGTACTTTCTTTTGAAACAATAGGATAATCAGTATTATCCATACAATGTTACACTATGGTTTTTATTTGAATATGTATCGATTACTCTTTCGCTCCAATGCTCGACTGATTGATTGAAAAAAAAAAATTGCTTTAGAAAACGGGATGTTACACCATTCCACCATCGTCATTTACCACTGAATTTTTGGTTTCATGCATTATCACAAGTAGAGAATCGCTATTTACCATTATAGCATCGGTATTTACCATTCAACCATCGCCATTTACCACCGATATTTTTATGTTTTTCATTCTTGCCCAGAAATAGACACAAGAACTTCATGCATTATCACAAGTGAGCATCGCTATTTACCATTAGAGTATCGATATTTACCATTAGAGCATCGGGATTTACCATTGATATTTTTATGTTTTTTCATTCTTGCCCAGGAAATAGACACGAGAACTTCATGCATTATCACAAGTGGAGCATCGCTATTTACCATTAGAGCATCGCTATTTACCATTAGAGCATCGCCATTTACCACTGATATTTTTATGTTTTTTCATTCTTGCCCAGGAAATAGAAACAAGAACTTCATGCATTATCACAAGTAGAGCATCGCTATTTACCATTAGAGCATCGGTATTTACCATTCCACCATCGCCATTTACCACTGATATTTTTATGTTTTTTCATTCTTGCCCAGGAAATAGAAACAATAACTTCATGCATTATCACAAGTAGAGCATCGCTATTTACCATTATAGCATCGGTATTTACCATTCAACCATCGCCATTTACCACTGATATTTTTATGTTTTTTCATTCTTGCCCAGGAAATAGACACAAGAACTTCATGCATTATCACAAGTGGAGCATCGCTATTTACCATTAGAGCATCGATATTTACCATTAGAGCATCGGGATTTACCACTGATATTTTTATGTTTTTTCATTCTTGCCCAGGAAATAGACACAAGAACTTCATGCATTATCACAAGTGAGCATCGCTATTTACCATTAGAGCATCGATATTTACCATTAGAGCATCGGGATTTACCACTGATATTTTTATGTTTTTTCATTCTTGCCCAGAAAATAGGCACAAGAACTTCATGCATTATCACAAGTGGAGCATCGCTATTTACCATTAGAGCATCGATATTTACCATTCCACCATCTCCATTTACCACTGATTTTTTTTTTTTTTTTTGTTTTTTGTCATCTGATTTTATATTCATTCCACTGGTAATTATCGTTTGAGGATTTGTAAAAGTGAATTTTATTCTTGTTTTACAAAACATGGACGAAAGATTTGTAAAATGGTTCCTCAAGAAAGAATGGTAATTCTCGTTTCGGATTGGTAATTATCGTTTGAGGATTTGTAAAAGTGAATTTTATTCTTGTTTTACAAAACATGGACGAAAGATTTGTAAAAATGGTTCCCTGAAGAAACAATGGTAATTCTTGTTTTTGGATTGGTAATTATCATTTCTGGATTTGTAAAATTTTATTTTATTTTGTTTTTACAAAACTTTACATCCTTAGTGTACAAAGTTTTCCGTAAGACACCCTTGTAAAATCCCTTGAAGCACTTGTAAATGCCAGTGCCAATACAATGTTTGTTATAAATAATATCATTATTACAAGTAGACCATTGTCATTTACAAGTCCACCATCTCTATTTACAACTTGTTTTGGGGTTTTTTATTCTTGCCCCTGAAATAGACACATAAACTTGATGCATTATTACAATAATGCTCATGTCTTTCTTCTCTTACTGTGGGTTGTATGCATATGAAGGAGTCCCAATGCAGCATCTATGGTCTTCTTCAATTCATGGTTGACAAGCTACCACATGAGGTTGTACCTATACTCGTGCCCGTATTGCATACATGCACTAGGAGTCCAATTGTGCAACTAAATCAAGACATGGACACCACGCCTCTTGCCTACGTAACCAAGAAACACACAAGTTAATGACATAGATGCGTCCAACCCATCCAAAAGAAAAACATAGGCCTACTTCAAAAGGGATAATGCAGCTTGAAAGACAAAGAATGAGAAGTTTCAAACAGACATGGGATGACAATTTTCTCTAGCTGGTAGAATGAAACAAAATTTTGAAGGTCTCTTGGTGCATCTTCATCCAAACTTTTGAGTCAGCTGATGAATGTGATTACCAGAAATAGATAGAGGGTACCTTTACTAATTTTTTATTCATTTCAATCACAATATTAGCCAACTCACTTTGTCAAATGGTTTTGTGGGGTCTTTGGGTTCAACCATGTCTTGGGCAGTCACAACACAACCATAAACTTGGAAAACTCTTTTTGATATATGCACTGATTGATCATTGCCCTGACCAACAAAAATATTATAACTTCTCAGATAAAGAGGAGCATTTAACACACACAAAAAACATGCCATGAAATGAAAATCCACATCAAAATGCAACCAAAAAATTACTCTGAGATTGAGAACAAGACATAAGGAACCTTAGAAGCAACATTGTTATATAATATTTTCAACATACTATGACTTGATTACAATGTTGCATTAGTATTTGAATTTTTATTTTTTTATAAGTATCTTTCGTATAAGGTTTTAAATATTACTTCCATATGAATACTAAGATGATAATTTACCATTTAATGAAGATCGTGAAGTCTAGATGGATCTACAAAGGTGTGAGGAAGTAGCTTAAGAATCTCTTGTGCTCCATTAGAAACTACAAAAAACAGAGGGCTCACAGTTCAATATTAAATTAATATATGTAATTTAATGACAAGAAGAAGACTGAGTCATTGCTGATAGATGAGTGATCAGAGAGATTGAATGTTATTCAAGCAGAATGAAAAATTAAAAAGTGAACAAAATGAGATATCAAAAATCTTAGTTCAAGGACAGAGTGACTTTTAATTTCAGTTTGCATTATTTATCTTCAAAAAGGAGAGGTAAGGTGCAAAGTTAAAGCACAATATCCTAGCAAAGCCACAAAGGTTGTCATCACACCGTTTCCTGAACCAGTAAATACAAACACAAAAAAAAAAATTATGATCAGTCACAAGATCTCTATTAGAAATTTTAAGTCACAATCCGACAATAAAGAACAAAAGATACCTTATCCAGCAGAGGCATGTTTTCTTTTTGATCTTTATGAGTATGGGAGAAAAAGGCATAAGCTCTGTTCGGGGAAAGATAGACTCTAACTGCATGAAAACCATATGATAGTATCAAAATTTCAGCTCACAATGATGTGTATCTGATCCAAAATACAAAAAGCACAAACAGCTAGAAAATTAAGTGGGGAGGAAGAGAAGTCGAGTAAATTAGGGAATTCACCTTTGGTTGCTTTATACCCAAAACAAGACCACATTCCGACAAGTCTTTTGAAATTTCACAGCCAACATCCTCATACAATGCATGTCAGGGTTTTGTATCAGAGCAGGAAGTTTTAGGAGAGGTGATAGTAATAATAATGGGAATAGTGGAAGTAGTGGAACTAAGTGTGGGCTTTGGAATCCGACAGATTGCATAACCCTCAAAAGTCTTTATCACCTCTCAGTCTTTTTGCAAATTCGGAGGACTTCTAGGGGATTTACAAATTCATTTGGTATTTATCGGAATTTTCCTTAGATCTATCTTATGAGCAGGGTTGTATTAGGGCCCACAGGATAGCCATGCAACACTATCCGGATCCAAATATTCCCGGGTTTTTACCGGGTCCATGAAAATATGCATTTCGGATATGCTTTCTCGATACGAGCCTTGCTAGTGTCGAGTCTAGACCTCTCTTCATCAACCCCAGTGAATCCAGCAGCTGTGTTTTTATTCCAAGCAAAACTTTTATGGTGGTAACCTCTTGGTAAGCTGATATTTACGATTCCCGCTCCAGTTTCATTGCATAAGAAGCTGCTTTGCGTGGGCGTTTGTGTATTTTTCTTTTTTCTGCATCTCTTCAAATATCCGAGTTCATATAGTTTGTTAGCAAGAGCTAAGAATTTTGAAGGAAAAGGATTTTATTTAAAACATAGAAGTGCAATTGCTATTGATATCTGCCATTTTTTATAACTCGAGATCTATGTTTCAATTTTTTTATGTGTGCTTTTGATCTTGCATTCGACGTTAAGATATGCCCACAAAATTTAGGAAGGTGACCCAAAAGATATCCAGGAAATTTATTTGTCCCGTAATCAAAATCTTGGGGGAAAAGAAATCTTTCTAGTCGCTTAGTCATTATTACAGTGTGCTCCTAATTCCTCATTTTAGGTGGATATGTTATTATATGTCACCATAAAAGAAGTTTCCTAGATACGACTGCTCATCATTGACATGGAAATGGGACATCTTTTGTGCTACAAGAATCAATTATGAGTTTTCTATTGATGTATGTTAGAAGAGTAATTTGCTAAATCGTTGCAAATTGATAAGCGGCTTTAATTGGATCTTAGCTAGAATTGCCTTTTCACTTTCTAGTGCTCCACCTTTTCCTCAGTAGTACAGGTTAGTTTTTCATCTAGTTGATAGAATTGCAGAATAGCATGAGGACATGTGGGCAAAAAAATGGAAAGAATAATGGTAGATTGTTCCTCATTCCTTTAGTTTTTTCGGTTATAATTCTTGTCTCCTTTAATCAGTCGACAATATAGTCCTGCTGTTGCACAAGTAAATGCTTCTGGCTTTTAAGCCAAAGCAAGTTTTGGCTTGTTGCCCATTTCACTTCAAATACTTTTTTTTTTGGGTCGAACATTTCACCTCAAATACTTAAGGACATGATATGGCCTTGACCGTGGGAATATCTTTCATTGATTGATCTTTGAACTCATCTCTAATGCTTGTTGCCTAGGATTTCTAAAGAAGAATTCGTTTATTAGAGTTATATATTCGCACTTCAAATGCTTGTTGCCACTTTACAGTTAATGTCACGTGATGGATTTCTGACATTTTAGCGACTTATATGTAAAATGAAATTTGTTATAAATATTCTGGCTGAATGTTTAATCATGGATTTTAGCGATAATATTGTATAGGTTTTCTTATTCGGCTGAAAAAAAATAGTTTCTTGTTTGCCTTTGTTCTCAGGTCATAATGATTATAAAAGGATTGTTTGGAAGATATGGAAGGTGGAACCCTGTTCATCCAACTTATGGTGCATTTTGGGGGATGGGTGTGGGCATCGGCTGTGGTGTTGGATGGGGCCCAGGATTTGGCCCTGAAGTGGTAGGCTATGTTGGAGCTGGCTGTGGTGTTGGATTTAGTGTAGGTGTCACCCTGGCTGGCTTCGGTATAGGTCTTCCTATGAACTTCATCTTTCAAGCTCCTTATCAAGGTAAATTCTTACCAAGTTGAAATATCAGTTGCTTTCTGTAGGTGTCACTTTATCCAAAAAACCAAAAAGAAATTATGTATTCCGGGGTCATCCTAACTGGACCTCTTTCACTTGATGAATATAAAAATCTTGGGCATTTAGATTTTGATATTCTTAATCCTGTGTTCATGGAGATTAGAGTCTTATTTTTTTTTCTCTTTTTTTTAATCTAGCAATTGTGGCAACAAGAGGCTCTACATTGGAGTCAGCACATTTCAATGGTTTTTTCCTGGAAAATATGTTACTGGGGATAGCTGGAGTGGAATTGTACGTTGTGTTTCTCACCTGCAAAGAGAAGCCACGGAAAAATTATCTAGCTTTAGGCAAAGATAGTTATTGATCCAGGGTAAGGAATTTATTAATATTTTTCCTTTTTTGCAAGAAGAACGTACTTCCTTTACTTACAACTTGTGCATGGGAAATTTATGTGCATTCCATAACCAGTTGTTCAGTTCTCTGAGATATCAATTTTGTGATTAAAAGGTCAATAAACTGTTTCCTCTATTACCTGATTGTTTGATTTTGTGTGTGCCTTGCAAAAATTTTCTCTGTAATTGTTTTTCTTTCCTTCTCTTTTTTTGCATGTTCTTAAATTTGTTTCATTTTCATAGTTCATATTATACCTCTTTACCTTCAGGGATCTTAGCTCACTAATCTGCCCCTTGCAAGATCAAGCAACCTAAGTTATAAATTTCAATCGCTAAATTGTCTTTGTGCTGGACATGTATTGATATGGTTACTTTCTTGGAATCCTTCCTTACCAGTTACCAGTAGTAGTAATAATAAAATTCAATGGAGTAACATATATTTTATTCATTGGACTACCATATTGTTATATTCCATGTAAACCAAATAGATGGATCCAAATGATATGAGCGTTGCACAATACACACCGAAGCTTATGTGTGGGAATATTATATTATTCTCCCTAGGTTGTTGTAACCTCTCCTCTATTCTTTCCTAGATTTTCTCCATTAGTTACTCCTTTATTTTCTCCTTAATTTGTTTAGTTCTATCTCTCTACTTATTATATAAGTAGATATTGTATCAAAACATTAATCAATGAAATAAGAATATAATTCTTCTCTCATAAATTCCACATGGTATCAGAGCTAGATTGATCTTGAAGACAAAAGAGTTCAGTTTTTGTTCCTCAGACCACTGGTGACACAATGCTCCAAAAGTGTCTCCTTCATGCTCCACCGTCGTTGCTTCGAGCATTGAATCGAGAGACAAAGTCGGAGAAGCTGCAAGCCACCAGCGCCACTTTCACCATCGTCATCTGTTGATTCAGCAAGTCATAGCCACTATCGGAAAGGAGGAACAACAGATCAGAACAGATCAGATTTGATCTTCCTTTCCTTCCCCATCACCAGCGACCCTCCATTCACCATTAGTCGTGATCTTGGTCATCTTGTCATTGTCTCGGCGCTCCCGGGTTCTCCATTTGTCACACCCGGCGTCGGCATCTTTGTCTGTATCTCCGATTGGGTCTTCAACTCCTAACGTTTGTCGAGTCTCACCGCTGATCTTGACACAGCAACTCCCAACATTGTCGAAGAACCAGAGTTTCACAGTGCCAAGAGAGTCAAACTCAACCTTCCTCTATCTCCGGCGAATCTTTACCAGATTTCGCGAGTTTCTCGACGTCAGCCAAAACCCAGCGTCGGTGCCATATGATTCTGTCAGTATTGGTACTCCCTGGAACGACCTCAACCTGTCGACAGTCTCAGGCTCGTGCATCCAAATGTACTCCACCAAGAACCGTTGTCGGTGACTCCTTCACCACCATTGGAGGAAGCCGAGATTCTCAAACCAGAGAAGCAGAGAAGGAGATTGAGCTAGAGCTGCTAGAGCATTTCACCGACGTCATCCGTTGTATCGGTAGTCGTCTCAACCGTCTCCGTCGTCGTCGTCCTCCCTTCCTCGCCGTTGTTGCAGATCGAAGGAGAAAGGAGAAGATGAAGAAGGTAGTGAGACGCGTGAATCAGTTCGCGGCGTTGTCAAGCAATCTGACCTAAATGGTTATGGTTGTTGTTAAGTGCTAAAAAAAAAAAAAAAAAAGTGAACAGTGTTGGATGAATAGTGTCCGCCGAAATTGGGTCCCACATGTTGTTTCCATGTTGCAGAGGAGCATCCACACGGATTGACAATTTCAAGTCACTCTTTGGACTTATTGGTTCCTGGGTCCCACATATTGGACAAAAAAAAAAGTTGGTTGTGGATCAATCTCATTTATCAAATTGAGGGACCAATCTGTCATTTTAATTCGTAGGCCTCTGAGACTCAAAAAGAAGTACAAGCCCGGACAAAAACAAATGGGCCTCTGAGACTCAAAAAGAAGTACAAGTCCAGATAAAATAAATAGACCTCTGAGACTCAAGCAGTACAAGCCTAATGATTTTGAATACTCAAGTAGTTATGGGACCTTCATCTTCGATCTTGTCTCAGCCGCTGCCCGTCGATCTTGTCAAAGCTGAGTACTCCTAAAGTTGTCGTGTATCTGCTGCCCGTTCATCTTGTCGCAGTAGTAACTCCCAACATCGTCGAGGCTCCAATAAATTGCATAAGCAAGTTGGACATGATTCACATCCATGATCCAACTTGAGGGGGAGTGTGGGAATATTATATTATATTATTCTCCTAGGTTGTTGTAACCTCTCCTCTATTCTTTCCTAGATTTTCTCCATTAGTTACTCCTTTATTTTCTCCTTAATTTGTTTAGTTTTATCTCTCTACTTATTATATAAGTAGGTATTGTATCAGAACATTAATCAATGAAATAAGAATATAATTCTTCTCTCATAAATTCCACATTATGTCTGTATTAACTTGTGTATTATGACTGGTTTCACGTTGCTTGGAAGAAATTGAACCTCCCAGTTAAAAAAAATGTTGTATGAGAGGATCAAATGACAGATGATCTTCTCATGGTAGTTGCAGTTTAAGATCATCCATGTTAAGGAAGAATTATAAATCATGTGCATATGATGAGATGAAGGAAATTTCAGTCAAGATCAGTTTTTTTTTTAGCTCCTTTGGCATGTGAATTTTCCCTAGTTTCTGAATGGAGATCAAATTAAAAGACTTGCTTATTTCTTTGCAGGAAAAGATTGATAGCTTCTACAGCTGCCAAATTTGTAGCCTTCATTTCCATTTGTTGCTGAAGAGGAAGCAAAATTTACAACCTTCAGTCTTTCAGAACGAGAGGCTTTGCACTACAGAATGTGTTTTGATCTAGATCTTTAGAGAAGCAGCTTGTCTTTTCCCTTTTCTTTAACTGGTTCATGTACATAGAGTTCATTCAAATCAATATTTACCTATTTTATAATGATAATTTCGTATGAGTTATTTTCCTACTCAAATAGTGTAAACCAAAATAGTACTATCCACACAACCACATCAAACCTCCAAGGGTTATTACTACAAACTAAGCTAGTGCATGTTTGGGGATTTATTTTAAGAGTTTATTCTACAAACACATTTAAACATCATTCTAAAAAGTTTCATATTCAAGGGGATTATTCTAGGGGCATATTTTGTAAAACATGGGTTACATCTCTAGATAACCGTCCAGGCATCATCTTTCTTACTAGAATTATGAACTTAAACTATCTACTTAAACTTTGCACCAAAGTTTTACATCACTAGTGGGACTTTCCAATCAGAGAATTTCTGAGTTTCAGGAACTGCTTCTTGGATATCAACCTTAGAGCCACCCATTGATTCTTCGACTTACTAGGTGTTTGGATTTGCTTATTTTAAATAATTTCACTCTGTACAAGATAAATATTTAGAAGAGTTTTGTCTTGTAAAGCATAAAAGTGATTTTGAGGTTGTTTAGTCATCAAAACAGATGCTTGCAGATTCCAGAATCAGTCAATCATGGGTTTCTCATCATTCTTCAACAGTCTCTGCTTTGGCCTGCTCCTCTGCATTTTCAGTTATGAACTGAGGTGGGTTTAAGGGCCAAGAAGGGCACTAGAAGTCAGAGAATAAGGATAAGATAGTTGATCTTCTAACACTGTGTTTGTTTGAAAGGTAGCAGGAAATAGGTTTCAGGAAAAAAGTACAAAAAGGAAAGTGATGCAAGTGCAAGGACTAAATATGTTGTGGACGATTATGGTTAAAATCCAAACAGACAAAACAATTGGGGCCACATCATATGCTCTGTTTGGGAACGAACAATTGACTACAAAAGTGAAGACCCACTCAAGTTTGACTTATTAGTTATTACTGTCTAGTGGGAGCTATCTACTCCTACAAGCGTGCTTTGACTCTTCTCTCTAACCACCATTCGACGCCAAAACCGTTTATGGATAAATACTAGCTTTACAGTTTTACGAGAAGCTATAATTTAGTTCATTTTACCTCCTTTAATATGACACAAAACAGAGTTTTCACTCACATGATAACAGATTAGAAACACTGTTATCTTTCGGCTGTTCGAATCTTTTCTTGGTTGATATGTAATAGGCTTGTTGGTTCTCGAAGTTAGCTTCAGCAACTGGTTTGACGTCATGTATACCTTTATTAAAAGGAAAGAAGAAAGAAACAAGGAAGGAAGAAAGAAACTTTTGCATGAGCTTTTTTGCAGCATTATTCCACGAAGCTTGACTGCCACTCTTATGAAAACTAGGTACTATAATTTTTTTTCATATAATTTGCAAAAAAAAATGTAATTTATTATATGTTATATCATACAGGATGCATTTCCTAATTATATAGAATTATGAATCTCATTATTCATATAAATTATATTAAGACAAACTGATGTTAAAATAAAGTTAAGTTTATGTATAGTAAGTACTGATAGTCTGATACTAATACTTTATAAATTATGTTTTTTATTTATATAATTATCTTACTTACTCTGCATAATGTATAACGCCTAATATATATATATTTCTTTGATATTGTGTCATCAATATCATCAACATGATTTCTATATAATGCGCGGAAAATATCTAGTTTTTTTTTTTTTCTTACAAGAAAAAAACAACTCCAAAGTCAAATATTAGTTTTCTAGCAACCAACGCAACCTTTATTTTATTTCCCCGAATTATTTTATATGGTGAAGTAAAAATATGGTAATAATAATAATAGGCTCCACTTCTTTTCAAGTCTTTAGATAGAGTCCCACCATTCTATTTTTACTTCTCTCTACTTTCCATAATGAACTACTCAGACTCAATTCTATTTAATGCCAAAGCTTAATCAGGCAAGAGGTTTATATATGCAGAAACCAGAGAAATTCATATGCAGAACTAAGTTACAATAAATTAAAGGGGGAATAAACAAACGAAACAGAGAAATTTCAGTACAATAAATTATAATTAAAAACCAAAGTTTGCAACATTAAAACAACAGAAATCCTTCAAGTATATGAAATGAAACCGCAAATATTGGAGCTTGGAAATTAATACTGTAATTCCTCTCTAATACCAGTAAATGCTCAGTCCAAGAATTCTTCTTCTTCTTCAATGCCAGAGGAGTTCCATTTATACTTTATTCAAACCTTTCTATGGTGAACTTACAGAGATCCACAGGAATCAACATTCACATCTGGGTTGCCATTAGCAGCAGCATCCTTATTGGGTCTATACTTCCATAACCAACCATTGATCTGAGTCTGAGGAGGAGACTGATGATAGTCCTGCTGATTCAAGCAACCAGTTGAACCTAACTGGCCACTGAAGCCAAGTTGCCTGGATGATGATGTCACGGCATCAGTGATGTTGTTTGACGCTGGTGCCGGCTGCTCAGCATCAGCCACCGGCATTCCTTGCAGTTGATAGCAGTTGCTTGCCATGACAGAACTGTCGCTTGACTCAGCAACAGGGGAAATGTGAGACAGTTGAGACCACATGCTAGTATCTGAGGAAGAGTCAAATCCAAGGTACCTCACATTTCCAATGTCTTTCTGCTGGAAGAAGTCATGCTCATCTACCTCAGATTGCGGTCCAAAACTGCAAAAGGTGGTTAGAATACAACAAGTTGCTCAAGTCATTATAATCAAACATTGAACAAGATTGCAACATTTTATCAAAACACCGTACAATAACATGGGACCCACACTCATCATCCAAAATGAACAAAACACACATCAGCTAAGACAAGTCCACAAGAGTTCAAAAGGAGGAAGAAGAAATGAAGAAGGTCAATTCAGCAACTTCATCCAACAACCTAAACAAGCAATTTTGCTGAGGATTTTGCAGATTAACATCATGAGAATACTTTAAGACAATGTCGAGAACTGTGTTTTTCTTGTCCCCAACGCCCATTTGTTGGTTCTAAATCCAGACATTGAAACTAGGCTTCTAAAATCGAGAAGATTCAACCTTTTAAACACAGAAATAATAATGAAGTGGTTGTTACAGAATACAAGACTAGCTTCAAAGCACAAGCTAGTTTACTTACTTCTTACTCTTTCACAAAGTAATGATCCACACATGTGAGGTAACTTGGCATTACAGCTACCAACATACAACAAGAAGTCTATAAGATAATAATAATAATAATACTTTTGTCCGTCACCAAAAAAACATCACTCACACAAACAAAAAAAACAACCTTCACAGAGAGAGCCTAGGACTCACAGAAAACATGATATGACCCCATAAGTCAAACACCAGAAAGACAACACAATGCATGCACAAACCTCAAACAATCCAATCACAATGATCCATTCAGAATATATCATACCTGTACTCTTTCTTGTTCAACTCAATTGGAAGAGGCTCAATCTGAATCTGTTGTGATAAGTTGTTGTTTCCGAGGTTTAAGCCCTCACGAGTGCCGTTTGTGTGAAGAGGTAGGCTGGGAAATGAGTTTCCACCACCACCACTAACCTCCGGTGACTGAGCAGCTGGAGGCGGAGGAGGAGGATGAGCAGCTTGTGATGTTTCCACAGGCTTTCTTGAACGATGACGACGGCGAATCATATGTCGCTCACAGTACTTAGAATCTGGGTGTGCATCTCTCGAGCACCTCCATTTCTTGCCGTCGGTTCTCCGGCACCGACCTGGTTCAGGGTCTATCTTCTTCCCGAAATAGGAGCTGTAACCCACTGCAAAAAATACAGAAATACGATTAATTGGTAAAAAAACGGGAGAATTAGGGATTTTGGAACAGAAACGAAGTGAGAGAAAATGCAGGGGATTAGAGGGAGAAGAAATTTGGGGTTTTTTGTTTGTTTGTTGGCTTACGAGCTGAATGAGGAACCGGCATCATCAGTTGGAAGCTCCGGTGAATCGGAGCGAGGAGGTCAGGGGGAACGGTTAATCCAGCTTTGAGATACTTGAAGATGAGGGCCTGGTGTTCGAGCTCAGTCCACTGCGCCGCCGTGAACGGCGGAGGCTGGAATCCCGTCCACATGGCCGCCGGCGGAATGCTCATTTTTTCAGTGAGTTTGTTTGCTACTGCTGCTGCTACTAGTAGGAGTCAAAGCACAGAACAAGGAGCGATTTTGATTTCAGTGACATAGACAGAGAGATTATTAGCTGCAGATTTATAGGGAAGGAAGATAGAGAGAGAAGGAAGAGTAATAGAAAGAGAAAGAGGCGGTTACCTCGGAGTGGGACAGACAGAATACGAGTTCGGCCATGGCGTTAGAACATAGAATCGATTAAGGAAGTTTCAACAGTAACTGAAGAGGTTTGCTCTAATCGGGGCAGACGCAGTATGTATGTTCCTGATAAGAAGCTCTTGTGGACCCCGCTTGAGAGTTTTTTTTTTTTTTTAAAAGGAAAAAGAATTAAAATTGACTTTTATTTTACAGGTCAAGTTTCTCTCATCATTTTTTTCTCATCACCTCTTATAATTTTTAAATCATGTTCATCCATTCAATCTGAAAAGTCAAAATACTACTTTCATTTTTCTCTCTCTTCTCACCAACAGTTCATATGGGCTTATGAGGATAATGAAAAAAAAACTAATAAGAGAATCTGCTTCCTTTATTTTACTGAGAAAATTGATATTAAAACTAAAATATTCCTTTTCCTGCACTAATTTCTTTCCAAACTTACACTTTGTCTTTCATAATAAGATGCATGCATTTTAGATAAAGTATTTAATAGATTCATCAGATTATCATCTCAGTCAGGTCTATTAATTAAATGTGTTAGACTCAATGAATCAATTTTCTTTTCTGGTCTGAAAATGACCAAGCACTAATATATCTTTTAAGAGACTCTGTCTTTCATAATAATAAGATGCATACACTTAGGAATCAAGTTCAGATAAAGTATTTAAAAGATTCATCAGTTTTGTCAACTCTGTCAGACCTATTAATTAAATGTGACACACTCATTGACTCAATTTTCTTCTCCGATCTCAATATCGCTAAGCAATAATTTCTTTTGAGACGTATGGATTATAAAGAGTAGACTTTGTCTCTCTTAACAAGACAATGTTCTTCATACATAAACTTAGGGATCAAGTTCAGATGAAGTATTTAAGAGATTCATCAACTCTATAAGACCATTAATTAAACGTTTCAAACTCATTGACTAAGTTTTCTTTTCGAATCACATTATGACTAAGCAGTTATATATTTCAAGACGCAAGGATTACAAGAATAGACTTTGTCTCTCCTAACAAGATATACGCACTAAGGGATCAAGTTCAAATAAGAGTAATCAAGATATTCATCAATTTTGTCAACTCTGTCAGACCTATTAATTAAATGTGTCAGACTCACTAACTGATATTTTTTTTTCTAGTCTCACTATGGTTAAACACTAATCTCTTTCAAAGACATATGAATTACAAGAGTAGACTTTGTGCTTGTTTGAGATTATATTTAGAGTCCTCAAAAGTGATTATTCATGTAAGGTGAGACAAAACTCCTTTCATATATTAAAAACAACGTTTTAAAGGCTTCAATCGCTATTTTCAAACTAGCATTTTGTCTTTCAAAGTAAGATTATCAAGTTGAGATAAAGTATTTAAGAGATTCATCCGTTTAGTCAACTCTATCAAACCTTTTAATTAAACGTGTCAGACTCGTTGACTCAATTTTCTTCTATGATCTCAATATGGCCGAGTACTAATATGTTTTGATGTGTAAAGGTTACAAGAGTAGACTTGGTCCTTCTTAACAAGATGTTCTTCATACATCAGGGATCAAGTTCATATTACATATTTAAGAGATTCATTCATCAAATTGTCAATTTTGTAAGACCTATTAATTAAATGTGTCAGACTCATTGACCAAAAGTTCTTTTTCAGCATTTATTAAGACCAACATCCATCACGGTTAAGTACTAATCCCTTTCAATACATAAGAATTATGAACATATGTGTTATCTCTTCCAACAAATTCTTTTTCAAAGACATTGTTCGAGTTCAGATTCTGATTCTATGGCAAATAAGAGAACCAATTAACTTTTTGTTAACTCATTGGAATGCAACCAATAGCCATTAGTTGAAATTGTTAAAAAAATAAAAACAATAATGGTGAATAATATTAGTTGAAATTGAGTTCTCTTTTCCGATACATATCAAGATCAACAGCTAACTATTAATCCCTTTCAAAATGAATGTACTCGTAGGTATTAAGGAATTGACTTGGTCCTTCTTAACAAGGTCTTCTTTATATACAATGATTACGAATCAAGTTCTGTTTCTATATGTAAGAGATCTGATAAATTGTTAGTTGTGTTTATTGGTTAAGTTGAATTTATGTTTTGCCAAATACATTCAACCAATATTCAACCAATATTTATTGGAACGCTTTCGCTGCGACACTCGTCTTATCTAGGCCGCTCGTGATGGGATCCAGACGATTCATATTTTTTTATTTAGTGATTTTTAAATGAAAAAATTATTTTTTTAAAATTATTAATTAAAAAATTATCTTTATTTTAGATTCTCTACCCATTAAAATAATATTTTTGAAAAACAAAAATTAAAAAAATTAAATCTAAACTACTATATGGGAGGAGTGCCTTCCGCCTATCCAAATGATAGGCAGGGAAATGCGTTCCATATTCATTGGAAATCCCAAAATTTGGATAGAAAAAAGGAAGACTTAAATAAGTTGATAAATTATAGGTTTTAGGTGCAGATTTGCCAACCAATTATCCCTCGAGTATCTGACAAAAACAATTGAGGGACCAAAATTACCAATTAACAATTAAAAATGAAAAAAAACACAATTTGGTACGGATTCGCCAACAAACTATTACCCCGTCATGCTTTGGTGTCTCCGTCTTCTATTGATCGTCACAATGTCGCCGACATCGCTGTCTCCAAAACTTCTATTGTTGCTGGGTGTTCCACTCACTCTCTTGAACTCATCCAGCAGTCCACAGCTTTCGATGGCATGTGCCTTGCACCCTTGTTTCATCCCTCCGATGCCATAAGGCTAGCACCCGTCGCCGCCACGCCGCCTGCTCCCATGGGTCCCATCTTGTTGATATTTGCCTTATCCAACAAGAAGACTTAACCGCTCTTTTCCCAAGTCTCCGCCACTGTCCTACGCCAGTGCCTCATATTTTAACTTAATTATGATAGTTGTTTTTTTAAAATAGTTATTTAGTTTTTTTTTCACTTTTTAATTGTTAATTGGTAATTTTGGTCCCATCAATTGTTTTTTGTGTCGATGCTCCTCGTGTAATAATTGGTTAGCAAATCTACACTTTAACCCTAAATTATATATGGAACTGTCATCCACAAAAAGAAAAACCATATGTTAAAGGTTGCTAATGAGATAGAATTTTTATTTTGTAAATATATAGTTTATTGAAAATTATCATATATTAGTTATAAATTGTTAAAAATCCACTATACATAGGGAATAATACTAGTTTTTTTTTTTGGCATGGGGAATAATATTAGTTAACTTGACATAAGTAATTAATTTCTGGAGTTTCATGGAATGTTGAAAAACCTTCTATATATAGATCTTGAGAATTAACGAACTTATCTTATTAGCTGATTATTGTTTTATTTCTCATTTAATAAAAGTCACTTTTAACACATCATTATGATTTCAAGGATTAAGTGCGATTTAACTTAAAAAAATTAACATGAGTTTAAGGGTGAGTTAATACGGTTTTGTAAATTTGAAACATAAAACGGTAAATTTGTACATTTAATCAAGTTTACAACGATCACGAGTTTACTAGTGACTCAACTCGATTTAGTAAATTAGAAACGTAAAATGGTATACTCGGAAGTCAACTCATGAAATTTAACAACAACAATGTGTGTGATGGATGCACCTATCTTGGGTTTTATTCTAATGTCCTTGTCTTTAATTATTGCATTTATTACTGGCATTGATAATCCAAAATAATTATGTGGTAGGTCAAATTTTAATTTTAATTAATGTTTTACCACTCCATTACTATTTATAAGTTCAAGGAGTTTATTAACTCATTAAATATGGAATACATTAATATTTTTTTAATTTCACCTTCATTTATAAATAAGTATTTTTCACATTTTTTCTCTCTCTCTACTTTTAATATAAGCAAAATTGCAATACTCTCATTTATTACTTATAAATAGGACCAATGGTAGTGAGTTGTCTCTGGCTAATTGTTTAAATTCATTTCTTCAAATTCGTATTAACGTTTTAAAGTAATTATTGCATGTTCTAGATTTGACTCACATTAATTATATTCATGGAATTTATTTCAAATTCTAAAATGGAAACACAAACCTAATTTGACTTTTAGAAAACAAAAATTGCTCATAAATGTCTGGTAAGAAAATTAAATAGTATAAATAGGTTCATGAATTTCATTTAATACTTGTAGATCTAAGAAATTTGACTCCAATAGGGTTCATAAATTTCATTTAATACTTATAGACTAAAAATTTGACTCCATCCAGACTTAAATGCTAGAGCTATATATGGTATGTGTTATAAATGTATATTGATTTTCTCAAAATACCATATATAATTATAGGGTTAAGAGCAAATTTACTAATAAACTATTTAGTCAAAAGAAACCCAACACAATAAACTCTTATCTGGACCTTAAATACCAACCAACTTTTTAAAACCTTAATTGAGCACAATGACGTTAACGTCCGTCTTCTTCATCTCTTTCCCTCTCTCATTCAACATCTTCATCTCTCTCCCTCTCTCATTCATTCCCTCTCTCATTCGACATCGGATCCTCCTTCCTCTTCACCAGAAACACCGCTCAAGTATATGGGTATTCACTATTCAGATTCCAGATCCATAAAATTTGTGCGGCAAAAAAAATATGTATTCACTGCATATCCAACACTTGAACTAACACATCTAGATTCAAGAATCATATTGATTTCACCAAAAACAATGAAAATGAATGACAAACACTACAAGTTTGAAGCAAAACTTGTTTAAAACTAACCCATAAGTTCCCTCCCCAATCTGCTCCAACTTTTCGAAGCAATCAACACTTCTGGATCGCCATGAAGGGTACTCATTAAGGTTCAGTTGCCCAGGAGCCGCAATAGCCATTGCTTCTCAACCCCAAATTATTAGTTCGAATTCAAAAACAAGAAAACCTAGCTGACAGAGAATATCAGAAATATAATCAATAAATGGTCAATTTAGGGTTTTTCAACACCGAAACAGGCCAGAGAAAAAACAACATACCAGCAGTGCGATAGCGTCAGAATCAAACAAAGGGCCTTTCGAGGAAGACAACGTAGGAGTTAACGGAGTGTTATGGAAGGAATATAATGAAAACTTTAAGAGGAACAATAATATCCGGATCAATGGAGAAGGGAAATTGGGAAGAATGAAGAATTCAACAAAATTGGTGAACCCTCTCTGCTTTCTCAACAACGATTCAAACACTTCAATGCTAAAATTTGCGCTGTACATCTCTTTTTTCCCCAAATTGAATAACCCTACTTTTTTTTTTTTTTTGCTAAAAAAATTTTAGGAAAGGGGTTGGCTCACCCACAATCCAAGAAAGCGCTTGAGCCTAGTCCACAGGCATACTGGACAGAGAGCACACATGCCTCCACCTCTACTGCCCAGCGTTTCCACTTCCTTCCACCCTGGATGCCTCCTGGCCTTGACCAACGCAGGATCGAACCCTCCCTCGAGGTGGGAAAGTCCAACCCTGGCAGCTTGAACCCAAGGACGAGGGGTTGAATAACCCTAATTGCTTCTTGCTAATTGCTTTCAATCGTTTATTCCCTTTCAAGTTTTGGTTTCCACGTTTTGGGTGACTCACACCTCCAATAGCAATAGACGACGTTACCCATAAGCTAACGTTTTGTGCTCATTTAACCAATTTAAAAGTTAGTTGGTATTTAAGGTCCATATACGAGTTTATTGTGTTGGATGCTCCTGGACCAATAGTTTATTGGTAAATTGCCCCTTAACCCTATAATCATATTTGTATTGACCGTCATTAGAAGAAGCTCTCTTTAGTCATTACAAATAGAAATAAAGGTTAAATATCATTTTTGTCACGAAAGTTTTGGCTAGGGGGCATTCAGCACCCGAAAGTTTTCTTGGTATCATTTTGCCCGGAAGTTTACAAAAAGGAGCAAATATGCCTTAGAAGTTTTTATGAGCAAATTTGCGTAAACTTCCGGTAAAATGATACCACAAATGATCAATCCAACGGTTAAAATCAATCGATGGGCAAGATTGCTACATTTGTAAACTTCCGGGGCAAAAATGATACCAAAAAAACTTCTGGGTGCTAGGTGCTCCAAACCCAAAACTTCCGTGGCAAAATTAGTCTTTACCCCTAAAAATAATTAAAGAATAACTTATAAATTTGAGAAACTAAATGGGCAAAGATCGTACATTTTTAATTTTGGCTAATTTGCCCATAGGCAATTCGGAATTATGCCCTTGCAGTAGATATCTTACATTTAGGATCAAAGCAAAACTCTTAAGTACCCCTTCTAATTTTTATTATAAGGCACCAATAAACAAGTTTATTTGGTCATTTTTATAAGGCATTTCTTGTTCTCAAGTTCATATATGCCCCTAATAAATAAGGGTAGTGTGTGAGAGTAATAACTAATATAATATTAGAGTTTGGGTAATTAGAAGGGGTAATATTGGAAGTTATTTAAATTGTAAGACCACTTTATTGACTTTAACTGTTTTTATTGGCTTTTGAGAATTGTTAGTTAGTACCCAAAGGAGTAGTTATTATATTTAGGACCGAGAAGAAATAATATTACAAGTTACAAGTCAAACTTCCATATTTACAAATAGAGTTGTATTATTTACGAAGTCAAATTTAACAATTTATGTTTATGGGTCAAACTTTTTTTTACTAGTAATTTCTTAAAAATAAAAGTATGATTAACAAAAATACCACTGTTGAAGTTGTAATGAAGTGGTTAACTGGTTGGCAAAGTAGAGCTTCCTTCAAACCAGCATCTTTTAATTATTAAAAATATGTTTGAGTTGGCGTTGAAAAATATATTTACGTGAGTCGAGACAAAACTTATCTTACATATATACCTTGTATATCGTAAATCACATCGAAGAAGTAGCTTCCACCGCTAATCTAAACATGCACTAAATGAACCACTAGAGGGTTTAAGAGGCTGTTTGTATAGGGATAAGTTAGGTTTATCTGAGCCTAAAAGCATACCTACTGTTTTAATTTTGTTTGGGCTTTTGCCCAGTTTGTAATAAAATAATAAAAAATTCATAGAAAGCTGAATCGGAAATACCGAAAATTAAGTTGAATATTGTAAAGCCCTAATTTAAATATTTTTGAATTAATAAATTATTTTCATTTTCATGTTCAAAGCATAAATTTTTTTTTCTTCAAGATATTGATTTCTTTGTATTGTTTTCAAAATTGGACCTAATATTGAACTGACCAGAGTACTTAGTTGAGGTTCCATGGCGGCTGGATTAGTTTTTATTAAATTAATACTCCCTTTAATCTTTAATATAAGAAGTATATATCTAATTTAATTAAATTAAGGAAGTTAGTTAATATGACATGTATTTTTTAAAATATCTTTATTATCTTCCTTAATTTTCCCATTCCTTCTCCTACTTAATTATTGTTGAGAGGCATCAATAGGGATTAAATTATGAAAAAAATAACAAATATTAAAACTGTCTTATATTTAGGATTGATATCAATACTCTAAATATGTCTTATATTAAGGATCGAAGGGAGTATAATTTGAAAAAATTGTAAGAAAACAAAAATATATTAGATAATATTTATCAATAACCTTATCGTACATGTTCAATTTATACTCAACCATACTAATATTATCTGAAAAATTTCAGTACTGCTAATACGGATTCATCAGTCATCACTAGGGATGATCATGGACCGGGCTAGACGGGGTTGGAGGGTAACCCGAGGTTTAGCCCGATTTTACCTCGGGCTGGAAAATTCAGCCCGAGGTCTGGTCTGGTACCAGCCCCGAGCTCGGGCTGGACCGGACCGGACTGCCTGGACTGCTTGGACCAGTCCAGGCAGTCCAGTTTTTTTTTCAGTTTTTTTTTTCAATATTTTTTCCTTTTTTTCCTTTTTTGCCTTCTTGGGAGACAATATTTTAGCTCTAGTTTCACTTGATTTCCAAAAGTAATAAAAAGTGACTTAATGAAAAGTGATTTCTATAAATTAAAAAGCATATTAAGATGTTCGAGACTCTAGGAGGTGACTCGGTGTAGTAGTGAATTTTCTTTTTCTTTTAAAAAAGAGAGCTCGGTCGACCGACCCACCCGGGGTTTTAAGTCCTCTGGACCGAGGTCCAGTCCAACCCGAGCCGTTTGGTCCTGGTCCGGTCCGGTCAAATTGTCCTGACCAATTTTGGTCCAGACAACTGGTTGGGTCAGACCGGACGGGGCGGACCAACTGCACCACGGGTTTTTAGATCAACCCTAGTCATCACACTAACAAAGAATTTTTTGGCATATATATATATATATATATTAAGTTTTGAACATTTATGATAGTTTTTTACATGTACCTGGTCTTTGGGCTCAACCGGCAAAGGGTTGGACACTCACCAAAGGGAGGGAGTTCGATCCTGAGTTGGTCAAGGCGTTGGGAGGCATCCTAGTTCCTAGGTGCCTAGTGTTAATGCCTCGAGGGTAAAAGACGGCCGCCCCGCCCAACATCGGATTATCTAGGAGGAATGAAGATTTCACCTGCCCTTGGATCGTGGGTGAACCCAACCCCTCTCCTAAAAATTTTGTATAAAAAAATGATAGTTTCTTACATGTAAAGGTATTGCTAATGTTTTGTATCATGAGACAAAAAGAAAAAAAAAAAACGCAACCTTGCTTGTGAGAAGTACCTGTCTCATAAATTTATGGCTTGTTTTTTTGTGAGAAAAGTCAAAAGGGTTAGTATTTGTCTTCAGATTTCTTTTTTCTCATTTTAAATCCATATTTATTTTGTAGTATTATGCTGAAAAATTATTAAGGAGATCATCACGACCTTCTGTCAAAATCAATCGTGGCATTGTGGTAGATCGGCAGAATATAATTTTGCATCACTTCAAGAAATAGAGAGGTTATTTATGTGAGTATTAAGTAGATTATATTTTTAATTCTTTTGCTTCTTTTGTTTGGTTATATAGAATATAATTAATAGTAGTATATTGTATGTAATTTGCTCAATATTAACAATTGAAGAATTGAAATATATTTTAAACTCTTGTTGATATTTTCATATTTAATTCAATTGAACTATTTTATATATTTTTAAATTAATGTTTATTTACATTAAAATCTAAAATATTTTTTCAAATTAGTTATTTAGGTTTTTTTTTGTTGCCCATCCGGTATCCAAAACTTCGCCCGACTAACTGTATCCGACCTGCGTCACGCACCCAAGTTATGATGGGAGAAAGTCTCCAACGAGTTTTTTTTTTTTTGCTATAAAAGGAGGTAGCGCCTTAATTAATTAGAAACAAGGAGGGGAATAAGATCCCATACAATCACTTAAAACCAAAGTCCTCACAAAAGAAGGACATAACTCAAAAAGACTAGAAGTAGATAACCCTTCCTTAGCTAGCCGATCGCCCATCAGTATTTTGTTCTCGAAACACATGTTTCCACTGGACCTCCCATGGTAAGGCCAATAGATTTTTAATCAAAACCATCAAGCTCTGCTCTGTACTCACAGAGGTTTGAGAAAGTAAGGAGATGAGATCTAGAGAATCAAATTCCATAATAAGTCTCATGATGCCCCTTCTCTCGAGCAAATAAGAGGCCTTTTAAAAGGGCCCATTCTTCCGCTTCAAACGGAACTACAAATTCCAGATGATGCGAGAACCCAGCAATCCGGATGCCCATTGAATCCCTTAATACACCTCCACATCCAAAGAGCTCGCCGCATGCATGTCACACTCCGTCAACGTTCAATTTGAACCACTCAAGGTGGCGGTCTCCATACAAAGCTCTTCTCCCATCGGTGTTGCTCTGCAAAAGATAAGCATCGCACCGCACAAATGAAGGACACCGCGCAGAATAATAATAGCAGGACAATTTGGCTTCGGAACTCATGTTCAAAATTATCTTATTTCTCCACCGCCATAGTTTCTAGACACCCACGGCAAAGATAGAATTCCACTATATTGGGAGAACCGACCTAGTTCATGCTTAAGATTAAGGCAGATCCAGTCACGTAAGCGAGCTCCAAAACCGGAGTAATACCTAGGAGCTAACAACTCACGCCACATCTTCTTCGCATAGTCACAATCACGGAGAATGTGGATTAAGGACTCAGCGTGCGATTTACAAGCTGAGGCATAAGGCGATGAATTCGACCATTTACTACGCCACTCATTTGTAGGCAATCTGTTATGGAAAACTAACCATAAAACACCTTTGATACGTTCAATACCCCGCCATTTCCAAATGAGTTTGAACCCCTGTGTTGCAAAGTAGGTTGAGCATTTTCAATCATACTATAAGCTGATTTGACCGAAAAGAGCCCATTGGAGGAAGTGCCCCACAAGTAATGTATCCTCACCGGCCTCAAGCAGCAGGGGTGGAGAGGCTCTTAATCTTCTAATAATCTCACCCGAGACGATTGAGTTGAGTTTATGGAAATCCCAAGAACCAACCGTTATCCAAGCTACTAACCATACTATCGCCTTCTTCGGTAGATAACAACCTTAGACAAGTGTTCCTTTATTCTCAATCCACAAGATAGCCACACATCGCAAAGAAATGTACCAACAGACCATTCCTAACTCGCACACTGCAAACCATTATCAACGGTGTCCTTCCGCTTGCATATGAAGCGCCAAACCGCCGAGTCTCCAACTCTATCTTCCAATAGATGAACTTCATTCCTTAGATATATTTATGCAAGAGGATATCAGTCCATAGACCCCCACACCTAGACGTCAATTTCCATGCTAACTTACATCCAAAGGCCTTATTCATAGAATTCAAGTTTTTCAAACCAAGTCCCCAGATTCCTTTGGTAATGTTAGAGTCCGCAACTAACATTATGATAACTATGAGTGTTTGAACCTCCCCAAATGAAATTACATTGGAGCTTCTCAATCTCCCTACAAATGCTCTGTGGAATTTGAGCTACTTGCATCGGATAAAGAGGCACTGAACTCAAAACTGACTTCGCAAGTGTAATTCTACCAGCCATCGATAGAGAATTGGCCTTTCAAGAAGCCAATTTAGAGTTAACTCTATCTACAATATATTGAAAGGATTCTCTAGGTTTCCTCTTCTGGATAAGGGAAATCCCAAGTATTTCCCAATCTCACTTGTAATTTTCATATTGGTAATCTTATGGATCTCATCCTTCAATCTTCTATCAACTTTTGGGGAAAAGAAAATAGAGGATTTAGCTGTGCCGACCTTTTCTCCAGAAGCGCACAAAAACATCCAAGCACTCCATCATGCAGCGAGCCCGATCGGTCGAGGAAGACCAAACAAGTAGCAGATCATCAACGAACATGAGATGAGATAATTGCAGGTCCAGATTTTTCCATTCGATTGGGGTCCATCTTCCTTTATCCACACCTCACAAATTAAGGGGAGAGTCGGTCAATGTGAATACAATGAGATACGGAGATATAGGGTCTCCTTGCCGAATGCCACGTTTGGGAAGAAAATATTCGGTCTTTCTCCCCATTCCATAGGACATTGTACGGCGAGATGTAACACATTCAAGAATTAAATTAACAAACCCGACTCGAATCCTACTTCTAGAAGGGTATTTCTTAGGAACTCCCACTCAATCGGTCATAAGCCTTCTCCAAATCTATTTTAACCGCCATTAGGCCTTTACGACCTCTTGCCTTCTTCATGGTATGCATAAGCTCCTCATCCAATGACCAAATTGTCTTGGATCTGTCTTCCTTTAATGAAGCTTGCTTGAAAAGGGAGATCAACCTATCCATTATTCCTCTCACCGCTAGTAATTACTTTAGTAACACACTTGTAATGTATCGAACATAGTGAAATTGGTCTAAAATGGCTAACCAACTCCGGATTCTCTCTCTTAGGGATAAGAGTAATTAGAGTCTTATTAGCTTCCTTAAGAGACATAGAACCTTCAAAAATTTCTTAACAAACAGTGGACATCCGGCCCCACCTTACTCCAATTGGATTGAAAGAAAATAGGGGAAATCCATCAAATCCAGTGGATTTATAAGGACCCATCGAAAAAATCGCTGCTCCTAATCTCCTAATCTGAAGGTATACCTCCCATTTGATAAGGTATCAATGGTCAATCGCGGAAAGGACACCTCCAAAGCTAAGTTTCCCTCAACACCCTCTTCTTCCCGAAAGATGGACTTGAAATGCGACAGAACAAGGGCTTTAACATCATCATCCTTGTCGACCCGCATACCGGCAGTGTCTTTGAGGGCTAATATCCTGTTCCTCCTCCTACGGACATTAGTACTCAGGTGGTAGAAACGTGTATTCCGGTCACCCTTTGAAATCCATACCGCTCTGAATTTTTGGAACCATTTAAGCTCCTCTTCTCTAAGGACTTCTTCCAGTTCACGTTGTAGCTGCCTCTCCAATTCACAAAGGAATTTAGAATAAGGATAAGCTCCAGAATTTTGGATACCATAAATTCTCGCAAGTAATTCAGCCTTCCTTTGTTCCACGAAGCCAAAACCTCATTGTTCCAGACTTTTAAATCCTGTTGGAACTTATCAAGACTAGCTTCAAGGTTATCTTGGACTGACCAGCTATTGTCAATAAAAGCTTTAAAATTATCATGCAATAACCACATAGCTTCAAAACGAAAGGGTTTCCTAGGTCTCCTAGTAAAGCTATTCCTTCCGATATACAAAACAATTGGATTGTGATCGGAAAATTGAGTTCTCGGGAGTACCTTAAGGAATGATTCAGGTAGAGAGTGGAGCATACTACAGCTTCGCCAAGGCTCTGTCTAAACGTTCATAAAGTCTCGGAACACCCGTCGGCCGAGGTCCCTCCATGTCATTCGTGGCTGTGAAGCCCCTAAATCGCCGAGACCACACTCATTGATTCACCACTAAACCACATCATGCGACGAGCATTCCCATTCCGACCCCGATCCGCTCATCCATAGAACAAATATCATTAAAGACACCCACGACACTCCAAGGTTCAAATCCCCGCGAAAATCTCCATAATTTCTGCCAAAGGACTTCGCGATGGTTGGAGTGAGGAAATGCGTAGATAGCCGTAAGGAAGAACACGGGATTGAGGCATTGTGGCATTTAAGATGGAAGAATTGGGAGTCTTCCTCCAAGATCGACACCTTGAATCTTAGAGGAATTCCAAGCAATTACTGCACCTCCCGAGCGACCCTGACCGGGAATCAAACGAATTGTATCAAAGCCAATTCGAGTTAAGCCTTTAAATTTCGTAATCATTTGTCTTTGTTTCGAGAGGATTACTATATCGGGCTTGGGCCCATTGCACAACATCTTAATATTCCTTAGGAGGCCCTTACCACAAGCACCCTAATATTCCAATATAGGATACAATCCATAAAAACCTTATTTAATAAGGAGGCCCAGACCTCAATGGAACAATTGAGTCTCAGGAACCATGGTCCCTTCACTACAAACACCCCCCCGGCCCAATTCCCTTGTGAATCTCCTCTCCCATTGTAATGCACAATACTTCATTGCTCCCATATTCCAACTCACGCTTCTCTCTCAATCTTTTATCCACCCGTCGCTACCCATTAGTTCTGCTCCACCAATTCCACTACCTCGTCCATTCTCATATCCGTACTAACTACCTCGACGACACTCCGATTTCGCTTCACATCCTGGCCGTACCTTCTTAGTGCGCTTTGGTGCAAGGTGATTTGCCTCTGCCACACCTTGTACAACAGCTTCCACAAGACGTGTCACCGCGTCTTGCTTCCTCTCCTTCCACCTCAGCTAGCAAAGAAAAACCTTGAACCCGTCAGAGAGTTACCGTGTTCTCACCCTGTTTCCCGGTCATTTTCTCGTGGTCTACGTGGTTTTTGCACCACCTTCCAAACATCCTCATACGACCGGTTAATACCATTAGCCTCCATATTCTTCTTACCCACCGCTTTCATTAACACCTCCGGCACCCCATTCTCCTCTGCAACCTCACTGCTTTTTTCTTGCTAGGACAAGTTTCGTGTCTATGGCCATAAAACCCACAGTTAGAACAAAGCATATGTAATCCCTCATACTCAAGAAAGTAGTCTTTCCCTTCCACCGAAAATCCAGCCATGAGTTGTTTTGTTAAATCCACAAGAACGCATATCTCGGCGTAATGACCCCTTAGTTGACAGGACGTATTGAAATCAACCTTACCGTCTTCCCAGCCTATCCCCAATGACAGCCAACGCATCTTTGTCATAGTATTCCATGAAAATACGAGGAAGCCTAACCCATACCGCCGCTTTCTATCGATCTTTGCATGCTAGGTCAAATAATGGTTCCCAAGGTCTAACCACCAAGTAATGGTCGTAAATCATCCAGGGGCCTCCCATCGGCGCATTCTTGTAGTCATCCTTATTTGTTAACTTAACAACATGAAAACCATGACCGATATCAATCAACTTGATGACCCCGCATTTAGCCCAAAGGAATTGTAGACGAGATTCCAGAGCTTTATATCCAATATTACGCCCCAGGAGTTTGATGATTACAGAATTATCCCAAGCCTTATACATCCTTTTTTTTCATCTTCTTTGAAAAGGAGAACATCGAAAAGTTCCTTTGGGGTCTTCCGTTGTTCGCATAGAGGTTCGTTGTCCGTATCACTTTGAGCTTCGTCGACATGGAGTCATCGACATATCATCTTTAGCATCTTTCAACCGAGGTTCATTCGTGGAAGGATCAACTTGGTCCACTCCCTTGAGTTTGTTGGCGAAAGAGGTTCCACCTTTTGTGAACCCCGACTCAGGTCTTCCAAGCTTTGGCCATTGTTCCTCTGTATTCTTCTCCACCGGGGATCTACACTTTTAATCTTCTTAGAGCTTTGTGCTAACAGTCTTCCTCCTCCTTTGAGGAGGGAACATTCTCAGTTACGGACACTGAGAGCGACTTGAGCAACAGGCTTCATTTTTCCACGGTCAACAGCCTCCACGAGTTTTTTTTTCTATAAATGATGGCATAAAAGCCTACAAGGTTTAACAAAATCACATAAAGCCGCTCCCACCGTAGCCCAATTAGACTTATAAAACACGGGAAAACCATCTAAACCCGCGCCTTATAGCTCCCCATAGAAAATAACGCCGCTTTAATCTCATCGTCCAAAGGAAAATCCGAGAGACCAATAATCCGATTCGGTTCAAGAACAGAAAATGGATCTTGTCACTAGCTCTTCAACCTCCTCGAATATCGAATGAATATATTCTTGAGTAACGAAGAACAGAGCGCCTTCAACTCCACCTCATTGCTCACCCACCTCCCGTGCTCATCTTTCAACAACTCAATTTTATTCCTCCTACTTCGCATCTTAGCTTTCAGATGATAGTACTTAGTATTCCTATCACCTTTAGAAATCCACTCACTTCTCGACTTTTGAAACCACTTGATCTATTCCAATTTTAACAACCTCTCCAAATCAGTTTGCAACTCAAATTCCAGATTGCAGAGAAAGTCAGAATAGGGATAGCCAGAAGCCCTTTGAATACCATTAAGTCTATTCAAAATACTTGTTTTTTCCTTTCTATCATACCAAAACCTCCTTATTCCGGGATCTAAGGAGAGGTTGCAAAGCATCTAATGAATAATCAATGTTCACATTCGAGTCCAAGCATTACTAAGAAAATCAAAAATTCATCATGCCAGATCCACATGGCCTCAAACCTGAATCTGTCTACTAACTCACCTAGCATTAGAACAATTCACACATTTAAAACAAATTGGATTATAGTCGAAAAACGGGTTCGAGGTAATACCGCACCGAACTATCTCGTAAAGCCGATATAAATTCTCGGTTAGCAATAACACGATCCAATCGCTCAAACAGTCTACACCGCCCCCTTAACTTCGGACCCTTCCATGTAAATTTGGGTCCCACAGCTCCAAGATCAATTAAATTACAGTCACGCATCCTATCAGAAAAGAGGGTGCACCGAGCTGATTGAGAACTCAAACCACCCGTCCTCTCATTCAAGAAAGCTATGTCATTGAAATCCCCAATAACTGCCCACGGATCCACCATAGATAAGGCAAAATTACGTAGTTCGCACCACAATATTTGTTTATGTTGGAAATCCGTATTGCATATATTGCGGTCACAAAGAAATAATCTCCCCAGGAACCTATTAACGGAAGTGAAACAACCTGTCTACCTTGATGAATAACTTCCACATTGATCCTATCAGACTTTCAAGCTGCAAAAAGACCACCTGACCTTCCCACGCTAGGCACACAAGTCGTTCCATCGAAACCAAGCTTGCTCACACACCGCAACTTCTCTATCTTCTCGCCTTAGTCTCAGATAAGACCACCAGACTGGGGTTATACCTGTCACAAGCTAATTTAATATTTCGAAGTAAGCTGGGACTACAAGCCCCTCTTACATTCCAATAAAAAATATTTTTATCCATTTACTAAATAAAATAAAAAATCAATTAAAACGTTAGACTTGGACTCAAATAAATGAGCAACCAAGGAAAATGCCTAAGGCCCAGAACAATACTCAAAATTGAGTATCCTGAACCACAGTGTCCATAACATCACCACTGGACTCCTCCAAAACGAGGTCTAAGTCTGCTTCAACAGATGATGATGCGGCCCAAAACTTGCCTATCGACCCACCACACCTAACAATCCCGGATCGAGTTTCGGTTTCCCCACATCCACACAACCCCTGGCCGATATGCTCCCAAATCCGGCCGTAATAGGCCCCAAAACCGGCCCCATATCGGGCCCAAAATATGATTATCAACTTTATCAACCGTGGGACCCCAACACCGTTGACACCTTTCTTCTTTATCGAGATTCTCGCAACTCACCTTTCCCCGCAACACTCCTTTATCCTGCAAATCTCTCTCTACCCGTCAAACTCGGATCCCTTTACTCTTTTGTTCTCCCACGCGCCACATCTCTTGCTCTTTTCTTTCCTCAATTCTTGTTTGCTTTGCTTCGTACCCTTGTTCTTTTCTCATCTTCTTTTTTGTCTCAGATTTCTTCTCCCTCATCTGCTTCACCGACGTAGGATTCCTTGGGGTGTTGACCCGACCGCCACGCCTCGTACGACCACTTGATCGGTCACAATCAGCTCCTCCATCCCACCGATATTCTCCTCGGCAAGCACACCGAACCTGGACCCCTCCTCCTTCCGCCGGACGTCACCTTGCTTAGACTCTTTACTGGGTCTTTTACCTCGCAGCCGAGGACGATTAACTACCCTCCACTCTTCGGCGATGTCAAGGTCCTTTCCTAATATCGACGCATCGCTCCGAAGAAGATCCGCTGACTCCCCCTCCAACCTCGCGACCCCGAGACCATCTTTGTAGCAGCAACTTTGGTAATCTTCAATCTTATGTACATAAAGCCCATACCCAAGATGCAGCCAATGAAGGCCTTCATACCTGTAATTGCTTAGTCAAGTCCATAAGAACACAAATTCTTGCAAAATGGCCCCTAAGTTGACTAGAAGTGTTGAAATCAATCTTAATAGTCTCCCTATCCTGTCTCCAATCCAAGTCATGCCTCTCTATTGTAGTACTCTAGTGAAACATTTGGCAAACGCACCCACACCTGCCACTTTGTTAATGGACGCTGTTTTCGCCAAACCGAGGTTCCCATGGTCTCATGCAATGTGAGATAGTGATCAAAGAGCATCCATGGTCCTCCTTATAATGTATTGTGGTAATCCTCTTTATTAGATAACCAAAAAAACCATTCCCCACATTAATTAGACTGAGAACCCCCTTCTTGGCCCATAGTTTCTGGAGAATGGTTAAAAGAAGCTTGTAACCAATGTTTCTCCCTAGAGTTTCACAATCACGGCTTGATTCCATGCTCTATATGACATTTTCTTCATTTTTCCTAAGAACGAAAAGAGGAAATTCCTCTTGGGATCCTCCGTTATGACACAAATAGGCTCATGATCATCATTCTCAGAGAGACTGTCCTGAGTCAATCACGGGTCCTCCATCATTCTTTCACTGGCTTGTCCTTTTAGCTTTTCCACAAATGATGTGCCTGGAGCTTTCTGATAAACCCTTTCAGTGCCAAGCATTGGCCATTCTTCACCATGAAGCTTTTCTTCATCGCTTTTAATCTTCTTAGCATTCCGGTAGAGTATGTCATTTTCCTCCTTCACAGAGGAACTTTCGAATTAGCTAGCATTGCCTCCATTAGTCTCCAAAGTTATTTAGGTATTATGTTGTTATGATTGATTGGGTTATCTACTCAAACAAATCCTATAATTGGGCCTCCTCGCCCAAAAAACTTCAAAAAAAATAACCGCCTAAATGAAATTACAAAGCTCAACTTTAATAAAGTTTTTATGTTTAGGAATAATTCAAATATTTTAGAGCTTTAACAAAAAGACTGGAAACTTGGAATTGTCGATCCACATATAAAGTATACCTCCCATTTTGCATTTAACAAGGTGATAGCCCTTCGGAACATTACTAAACCTTATAAAAATTCTATACCAGTTCGGATTACTCCAAGTCATTTATCCTTCAAACAACATGGTAGAAATCTCTTTATTACTGAATTTATAAAAGAAGTCGTCAAAGCATATTTTGGAATTATAAGGCAATATAAGATGTATGTCGGATTTTACTTAATTGTTGTTGAGATCACACCATTTTTGAAATAGTCGTGTTATATTACTTATATATTGAAATACGGAGAAGATATGGGTATGAGGATATCATAATCAACTTTACGTTTTAGGTTCGATCAAATATGATTCGGTCTTTGGAAGGATATTTGTCCTCTTTCATACCGGATACTTTTATAGAGTATATATGCTTACTAGAAAATATATACATTATAGAAGTGAGACTTAAAATTGAATATATATATATATATATATATATATATATATATATATAAAGGCAAATGATTTGTCCAGTAATGGGATAGGACCTAAGAATTTTTCCCGTGAATCCAAAACTACATCGCTTGGTTTAGTGAGGGTGTGCCATAGATTAAAAAAAATAAATAAAAATAAAACAAAATCATATCACTAAACCAAACGATGTAGTTTGGATTCACACAGAAAATTCTTAGGTCCCAGGGACAAATCATTTGCCCATATATATATATATATATATATATATATATATATATATATATATATATATATATATATATATATATATATATATATATATATATATATATTGTTACGACCTAGATAAGGCCCAATCACATGAAGGCCCAACCAAGGGTGCGCACATCAGATCCGTCATATTTGTAACCCCTGGAATATCTCAACTACCCTGGTATCTAGGAACACATCCGCATAAGGATAGGCAGCGGATAATAGGGCCGGAATCACGCCAAAGCCGCCTCCAGTAGGTCCTATAAATACCCAAGCAACAGTACCCTAAGGTACACACGCTCTAAACCTAGACTAATCTACATACCGTCACACCGAGCACACACCCCACTCCATCGGCCAAGCGCCAGGTTGTGTTCATGATTCTCTCTCTGCTCGTGTGCTATCACATTGGTACCCTGACTCGAGTTATCACAGCCAGAAGAGCGCCTTGAGGAACCTCGTGGCCCGAATCAAGATCAACCTGAAAATGGGAACGAGTCCGAGACGGGTTCATCGGCAGCACGGGGACATCGCCGTGAGCCACAGAGATCCAATCCAGTTGTAAGTCAGGAGACCCCGGTCCAGAATCCGGACTTCCTTACACTCCATAACGGACGGCCTCCTCTACCAAAGAATCACAAAGGGGGAAGTCCTCCCGGAGCGAAGGGTCGACCCGACATCCCCCACACGATTCTCGTCAAGGAAGATATGCCGAGGCTAAAGCAGACAGCCCCTTTTCACCCAATATCCTCAGAGCACGGTTCCCAGGAAAGCTGAACCTCACCGAGTTCAGTAAGTACGACGGTTCGCAGGATCCAACAACTCATGTGGACGACTTTCAGATGATCATGATGTGTAGAGGCCTTGAGAACCAATCATAAGTAGGGTTTTCGCCACAACACTAAAGGGACCAGCCCTAAAGTGGTTACTAACCCTGCCTCCAAAGTTCGATAACTAAATTTGATGACTTGGCAAAGGTTTTCGAGTTACAATTCGCAACTAGTAAGAAACAACGAAGTCTCAATATACCTTATCCAAAATCAGGCAAAGCCCTGGGCGAATTACTCCAAAGCTATTTGGATCGCTTTAATCATGCGGCCCCGCAAGTCCAGAAATTAAAGGAGGAAGTGCACGCCCACCTCCCGGCCGATGGCCTGGATGAGTTCGAGCCGACTCGGCGAATCATTTTTCAAAGAGTCTGCGTTAGCTTAAAGGACTTCATGACACTGGCCGAAGAAATATCTTGAGGTGGAACAAATGCGCCAAGCGAATGCGCGAAGGGACCCGGACAAGAACACCCCGCCAAGGGATAAATCCAGTCCGACGGTCGCAAGCAAGACCGCCGCGGGAAAGGAACTGATAATAAGCAATATAAACCAAGGACAGACTTGAAGAATAAATTTGACTATTATACCCCCCTCAATGTTTCCTTGGTCCAGCCTATGGAGGGAAGTGGAAGGCCGACCGAGATGCGGAAGGTCGAAAACCTCATCCCTCAGAAACGGTCCAACACGGACCAGCCCCGCTATTGTTCTTTTCACGATTGTAAAGGACATACCACGGATCAATGCTATGAACTTCGCGAAGCCATCGAGAAATTCGTTCGAGAAGGAAAATTGCGTCAATACGTAATAAAAAAACAGGGACGCACAAAAGAAAAGCGAAAGCAGAATGACCGATCAAACAGTCCGGACCCTGAGAATAGAAGAGAGGGCAAGAGGAAGAAGCCGGCATCTGAAGACAGCGGATTTCCCGACACGGAGTTCGATTGCAACGTTATTAGGAGCTGGAGGAGGAGGAGATACGCCTAGCCAACGGAGGAAATATCTAAGGGAAGTTCTTTCAATAAGGGACCGACCAAAGTTTAAGGAAGAATCACACACGACCGACAAAATTGAACGACCTCAGCTCATGTTCACAAAGAGGACTTGGCCGACGTACTTCCGGCCATCAAGACGGCCTCGTAATCACCGGAACCCCGGTCAACCGCCGAGTCAAGAGGATATTTATAGACTCGTGGAGCTCCTACAGACATCATCATATAAGATGCCTTCAAGAGAATGAATCTCGACCAGGAGGATCTGAAGCCATGCCAAACCACTCTCGTAGGATTTAATGGCGAATTATCCCCTCCAAAGGGATATATAGACCTCCGACTCACCCTTGGAACGAAGGAAGGTTTCAAATCCGAGCGAGTAAGATTTATTGTGGCTGATTTCCCCTCCCCTTACAACATCATCCTGGGAAGACCAACGATCCACAATTGGGACATGCTGGTGTCTACTAAGCATCGAAGATAAAAATGATAGGCAATAGCAACCAAGTCGTTACCGTCAAGGGTGATCGAAAGAGTCCGTGCAAGTGTTACAACGAGACAATCAACGTAAAAGCAAGATCCGAACAACGGATCCAGAGCACAAAAAGATCCAAGAACCGATCAATATGATCGAATTAGACCTACGAGAAGAAAAGGGGACACCTCGGCCGTAACCGTAAGGAGAGGTAGAAGACTTCGTATTTGGAAACAATCCAAACCATAGTACGAAAGTAGGCAGGCCTCGACCCCGACCCTCGCGATTGAGGATAGAAGAGTTTTTGGCCAACAATCGAGACGTTTTTGCATGGAGCGGCGCCGACGTATCGGGCATGCACCCCACTTTCTCGCCGTCATAAATTGGCCATACGGCGGGGTCAACCCCGTAGCCCGTGTAAGGAAAGAGCGAGGGCCCCAGGATAGGCATGTAGCGCCGAACCAACACGTAAGCGAACTATTGGAGGCCGGTTTCAAGGTGGAAATACAATATACCACGTGGCTTTCCAACGTGGTGATGGTTTCAAAGCCAAATGGCAAATGGAGAGTATGCACCGACTATACCGACCTGAACAAAGCATGCCCTAAAGACGCCTATCCAATGCCGAACATCGATCAGCTCGTAGATAACTCATCCGACTATCAACTTCTGTCGTTCATGGACGCGTATTCTAGGTTACAACCAGTATCACCATGCACCCCGATGACCAAGAAGCCACTTCCTTCATAACGGGAGAAGGGAAATTACCGTTACAACGTCATGCCGTTCTCGCTTGAAAATGCCGGCAACCTACCGTAGGATGATGAATAAGGTTTTCGAGAACCGTATAGGCCATAACATCGAGGTCTATATCGACGACATGATTGTCAAATCATGTGATCCCAATGATCACATCCGAGATATTGAGCAAACATTTAGCAAGTTAAGGGCGCATCGATTCTACCGAACCCGCAAAATGTGCGTTCGGAGTAATGGGCAGGAAAATTCCTCGGCTTGCTTACCACCGAGGAATCGAGGCGAACCCCGATAAGTGTGGGGCCGTATTAGACATGCAGCCCCTCAGAACAAGAAGGAGGTCCAAGCAGTTGACAGGCCGTTTGGCCGCAGTAACCAGATTTCGCCCAAATCGCGTGAAAGCGCCTTGCCTTTCTTCAAATTACTTAAAAAGGACACGACAGAAATTGGACCTGGAGTGTGACGCCGCATTCTCAAAGATTAAGCAATGTTTGGCCACTCCGCCGCCTTATCGAAACCACAGCCTGGGCGAAACCCTCTTCCCTCTACTTATCGTTGGGAAAGAAGCGTGAGCTCGGTTCTGGCTCTGTCGAAGGAAAGAATGGCCAAGAACCAATATACTTCGTCAACAAAGCTTTGCAAAGCTCGGAGCTAAGATATCAGAAGTTGGAGAAATTGGCTTTCGCCATAATAATGATGGCACGCAGACTGCGCCCGTACTTCCAAGCTCACAAGATAACGTTCGAACCAAACAACCCATTCGACAGGTACTCCATGTTTCGGACTCGGGCAGGCCGAATGATCGCCTGGCTATTGAGTTATCCGAATTCGACATCACATACGAAGCACGACATGCTATTAAGTCACGTGCTCTCGCGGATTTCCTCGTGAGAACTAACTCCAATTAACGAAGACCCCGCAACATCGACCTCTGAAAGTATATGTCGACGCGTTCGTCCCACTCAAGGGAAGCGGAGCCGAATAATCATAGAGAGCCCGAAGGAGTGACGATCGAACACTCCCTACAACTAGATTTCCCGACGTCAAACAATCGTGCCGAATATGAGGCGCTCCCCGGCCGGACTCCAACAGTCAAGGAGCTCGCGCACAAAGAGTCTCTGTCTTCACCGACTCACAACTCGCCGCCGCCCGCATGGGGATGTGGACATATCAGCTAAAGGGCCTCTAATGGCTAAGTATCTTAGCAAAGTCAAGAATATCCAGGCTGAGTTCGAAGAAGTAAAGGTTACCCATATACCAAGAGGGGAAAATGTCCGAGCGTACATACTCTCCAAACCGGCTAGCACTAAAGGGACGACCAACCACGTAACCGTCATACAACAAAAGGTGGAAGAGCTTCGACCTCGCGTAATGGTCATATCCGATGCCACCGATCGGAGAGCCGCCGAGGACTACATTGAGAGGGGAATTATTCCCTTGAACGGCGAATGCTCAAAAATGATACGGGAAGTCCGCGGTATACACAATGATAGACGATCGCCTTTACCGAAAAGGCTTGCATACACCGATGTTAAGGTGCCTGGGCACTCACGAAAGTAGATATGTCCTCGCGGAGACCCATGGAGGAATTAACGGCAACACATGGGTGCAAAAGCATTAGCAAGAAAGGCACTTAGTGGCCGGTACTACGGCCCAATTACGCAAAGTGACGCAAGCGAATTTGTGAAGGCATGTGATAGTTGCCGAAACACGCCAAAATCATTTGGTCCCCTCCATCGACATGGAATATATCTCTGCCCCATGGCCCTTCTTTAAACGGGGAATGGATCTACTCGACCGTTTAAGCCGGCCCCCCTGACAACTTCGATGGCTAATCGTGGCGGTGGACTACTTTACCAAGTGGATTGAGGCCGAACCGCCGCCACCATCACATCGGCTAGGGTCCGGCGCTTCATCCAACGCAGTATTTTCTCCCGCTTCGAATCCCGCCAGATAGTGACACAACGGCACCGTTCCCACGGACAGAACTTCCGTGGATGATGCGGACTCGGCATCACACATCATTTTGCATCACCGAACACCCACAATCAAACTGACAAAAGTGTAAGCGGCAAACAAGGTAATCCCGATGGACTTCGAAAAGATGCAAGAGGCCGGCACTCGGTGGGTCGAACAGCTTTATAACGTCTTATAGGAGTTCGCACAACTATCCAATCCGCCTACCCAAGAGACGCCTTTCCGCATGACATATGGATGCGAAGCCATGATCCCGGCCGAAGTTGGTCGCCCATCTCGAGAAGGCTCGAACCCCGAGGAAGGAGAACCGTCGAATCCAAGGGCGTTGGCAACCGAGACGGAGCCGGGTGACGAAGTCGAACCACGCCCATCAGCCGAGACATAGCAGCCAAGCAACCGACGGCGGCGAAACACAATAGAAAGGTCAAACCTGTGGCATTTGACCTGGGCGACCGGTCCTAAGGCGGCCGACATCGGTAACAAGAACGCCCAGACTCAAGCAAGCTCGCCGCAAATTGGGAAGGACCGCACGAGTCAAGGAGAAGTTGGAAAAAGGAGCGTATGTTCTCGAAACACCGACAAGAAAATCCGTCAAGAGGACATGGAATGGCGACAAATTAAGGGCCTACTATAGTTAGGCCTGGGCCACAACAGATGCCATTAACGGGACACCCACTGTCCGAGTTAAGTTTTTGATTTATTATTTCAAGCTTATTTTGGTTTCGCCATTTCCTTCGCAAACTTTCCTTTCATTGTCACTTTATAAAGCTAATCATCTCTTGAATAAATAAATGGTTTGTTGACCAAATGTTCAATTTTAAGAGGGTCAAAATGATTCGTTAAATAAGCGCATGCACACCGAGGTCTATACACCCGGTAAATATTTTGATGCATCGAAATTTGACACCTAAGTAAGAAGGCGAATAGTCATAACGGACTCCCGATCAGTCCACATGGTCAAAGTGTGTCCCAACGACGACCACGGACGAGCATGTGACCATTCACCCTTACCCCGGTTAAAATCCCGAATACGACTCCGAACCTCGTAGCGCGGTATATATAGACACCCCTACTCATGCACCTGGTTTCGACACCGTAAGAGTACTAAGCGACTCTAATCCTTTAAAGACCCCGGCCCGGCCTAAAACTATCCTACGTGCACTGCACGCACGAAGGTAAAAGTATGTAACGAGCTACTAAATTGAATATTCATTCATAAAGTTAAAAGTTCTGAGGTACATTATACCATCGGCATCAAAAGCCGAAAACAAAGAAAGCAAAAAGAAAAAGACAACAAAGCTAGGGGCCCTCGCCCGCAGCCGGCCTCGCCGCCATTAGGTCCGCCCGGATGCAGCCTCTTCTCGCGGCATTGCCTCACCGCCGCTCACTTCGGCATCTCGAAGCCGACCTATCTTCAGAGATAAAGGCGGAGGAATAAGAACACCATCTTGGAAGCGGGAGCGACATCCATACCCAGCCACGTTCGCTTTACCCCGGGTTTAAGTACTCAATCCGGGCTAGGGCCATCTCGAAGCAATCCGACGCGGCTTACCGCCGCCACCGCCTTCTCATGGGCGGTCTCTCCTCCACCAGTTGCTCCTGACTTGCCGCAACCGCGTACATAACTCGCTACGCGTCGCGCGTGCCGTTTGACCGCATCCATGACATAGAGCCGGAGGACTTCGGCTCGCGATTAGCGTCGCCGACTCTGACGAGAGTTGGCATCGCCAATTATGATTAACCTCCGCCTGTGGATTCCCGGGTCCGCCTCAGCTCGGCATGGGCTCGCGCCGCCCCGCGGGTCGACAGAAGATCCTCGCCGCTTGTCCGCTGGCATGCTTGGGAACTTTAAGTTCCGTCTTCGCCTCCTCCCTTCACCTCAACCTTCTTCTTTCTTCCGCTCACTGTTTCACTTTTCCTCACCGACTCTAAATTTTGCTTCGTAGCTCGGGATTCCGCAAGCTCGAGCATAATAACCACGGAGATGCGCTCAGCCCGAGATAATCCAAGAGTCCCGCCAAGATGACCTGGACACATTCTGGAGTTCATGAAGGTCCTCGTCCGAAAGAGGTCGAGGAGACAAAAGCCGACGTGGCGAAAGAAGGCCATGCCGATCCTCGTAAACGTCCCCACCTGAGCCCGGCTCCGCCAAGCCACTTGGTCGAGGAACGAGAGTCGACGGGCGCAAAGGAGAAACAGAATCAGAGATGAGAACCTGTTTCGCCTTTTCCAAGGATGGAGGAGATGGGTCGGAACGTGAGATGTTCCAGCAGAAGAGAGACCGGCGTAGAAGAAGGCACTACCTCCGCCGCGCTATCAATGACTGAGAAGAAGAAGGTAACACTTCTGAGCAATGAAGCTGTAGCGCCGAATCCCCGACCTTGGCCCTCTTCGACACAGAAGGCTTTGGGACCGTAGAAGCTGCGTGAGCCGCTTCTAGGAAGGCTCCTGCAGCCTGGACGTTTCCTGGGAGCTTCGGCCTCCCAACAAAGCCGGCAAGGTATACTCAAGATAACTGGGTTCGCATTCATAGCAACTTGACCTCGTTACAAAAGCATAAATCTAAAGTCGAAGCTAGTTAGATAACAAAAGGCAAAAAGTAGAAAACAGAATTCACAAGAATAAAGCCATACTGGAGGCCGAGCCGATGACTCACCAAACTCTTCTTAATATAGAAGGCCGCTCTTTTGACACCATGTTCGCAACGTAAGACGCCACCCGAGCGGCATACTCTCTCTCGTCTTCGTGAGAGGTCTTTTACCGAGAATTGATAGGTGGAAGAGGAGAGGTGACGGGCGCTCGGAGGACCAACAAAGGGGAAGCGCCATTCAACGCCCTGACCTCCGCCGCTTTGTAAACCTGTGGCACTTCCCCAGGATTGCAACAACTTTAAAGAAAGCATTTTTGAAATGCTTCAAGGAGTCTCGAGAAAGAATTCATGAGTTTCCTGGCCCGCCTCGGCACGAAGAGAAGTTAGCCCTTTCGAGAGGCGGTTCCCTACCCGACCGAGGGTGAAAGGGGAGAAAAATGAAGGAATAAGGCGGCGGACACTGAATAGCGGGTTTCATCGTCCCGCATATGATAGGCGAACGCCGCCAGATAAGCCCACCCGTTCTGAAGCCGAGAAGGAGCCAAATGCGTGGTAGGTAGACGGACATTTGGAACCCTAAACGGAAAGCGAATACCGAGCCGGTCATATAATCCCGATAGAAAAGAAAGAAATTAGGAGAGCCCGGTTCCCGAATGGCGCAGACGGCTCATCCTCCTCGGGGAAAGACGACATCCCGATGACCCTGAGACCCTACTTTATCCATATCCGCCTGGCCATCGGGCCGAACGTATGGTTAGCATTTCGCTAGTCACCTGTGGATACTTGGAACGCAGTGGCCGGTGAAGGACTATCGGAGTCCGCCTCCGGCTCTAAGCCAGAAAGACGAGGGGAAGACGTACTCCATTTACCTACAACAAAATGAAATAAAACTAAAGTCGAACTAGGCGTAATACCCGATGACGACAAATCCGAGAAAGGAAGACCCTTGAAGTCCGGCATGTGCTCGCCTAACGAGTTATGCCAACATAAGCCCAGGATGACTTCGGCCATACTGGCCTTGCCCACTCGCAATAAGGGAAGAGTTTCGCAACACAATCCCAACAGGACCGTGATAGCCACTGTAATGACCCCGACTCTGACTGACGACGCGCTGTAGCGCTTATCTGGCTCGGCTAAAAGAGGCTCGATACCGATAAACTATGAAAATCCGGCCTAATAAGGCCAGTTCTGACCGACCGGGTCCAGAACCACAAAGCTGGGCCTCCCAGCGCTTCGCACCCGACCGACCACCTGAGGGCTAAAGACCGTTTCTCCTCCTCCCCTATCCATCAAGAGCTCAAACCTATACAACCAACATAAGGGTAAGAAGGAGGGGGAAACAACTAAGAACAAACACTCAAAAGGACAAGACCTATGGTTCGATAGCTCAACTCACAAACACTCCACCCGTAAAACCCATAATACAAGGGCACACCAAAGAAAGAAAAGGGGAAGAGGGAGAACTAAAATGCTAGAACAAAATAAAAAGATAAAATACCTGAATACGCGAAGATTGCGTAAAATCGACACAAATAAAGTAGATGAAAAATTCGAACAAGAAAGAAGCTTTGATTCTTCGAGTATTCTCGAGACACTGGAAGGAAAGAACAGACTTCGACTTTGCGCGTAAGAATTTCCCGTGTGCTGGGGAGAGTGAGCGAATTGAAAAGGGCAAAAAGAGAAATGCCAAAGAAGTTATATCGAGAGGAAAGAAGGAGGGAAATTCAAAACAAAAGAAACCCAACCGACGAGGGTAACTCACGACTTTTCACCCCAAAAGGCCGAGAAGACGTGTAACGTACCACCGCAGCATTAAATGCGCACGAAATTCGGGGTGGCGGACACGAGGATCAAAGCACCTCCCCAATCTCGTGAAGACACAGTGTCATAGTGCAATCATGGCAAAGATCGTAGAGGTTTCCCAAGAGTCACACCGCGGAAGTAACAACGCCCCGAGCTTCAATGACGAGCCTTGGTGCCAGATCTTGCCTCGGCCGATTGAGTGCCAGTTTGATTCGCACCATCTCACGCTTGTAGCCTGGGCGGTCCAAACCACTGCAGACTCTCCTGATGTCTGGCCACGGCCAACCGCCCGCAAACCACAAGGCGCCAAAGACGACATCGCATGAGAGATCGAGGGACACCCCGCTCATCGACCTCGAACCGGCTTACCACGCACTCCGTGGAAATGAACTCAACAAATCCTAGCCCGACGCAGACGTCGTGAAACGGGTAACACCTCGGATGACATTTATAAAAAAAGATATACCCCTACAAATTCAAAACCTTGAACTACCTGGTGGGGGCAACTCAGTTATGACCTAGATAAGGCCCAATCACATGAAGGCCCAACCAAGGGTAGGCACATCGATCCGTCATATCCGTAACCCCGGAATATCTCAACTACCCCGGTATCTAGGAACACATCCGCATAAGGATAGGCGCATCTGGATAATAGGCCCGGAATCACGCCAAAGCCACTCCGTGTAGGTCCTATAAATACCCAAGCAACATGCACTCAAGGTACACACGCTCTAAACCTAGACTAATCTACATACTTGTCACACCGAGCACACACCCCACTCCATCGGCCAAGCGCCAGTTGTGTTCAAGTGATCCTCTCTCTCGTGTGCTATCACATTGGTACCTGCACGAGACCCTAGATCCTATATCAAATCACCACCCCATACACGCGGCTGGACATCTCGTGTTCTACACCAAACATATATATATATATTCCTTAAAAAAAGTGGTAGCACTTCCGATAATTATTTTTTATACAAAGAGAAAATGTTGACACTTATCACAATGTCAACACTTTCTTTTTTATAAATAAAAATATAAAATAATACTATAGCATTTTAAATTAAGGGCTATCATATCATCACTCTTTTTTCTCTAACAAAAAGTGATAGCACTTATGTGAAGAAGTGCTATCTCTCTCCGATTTACAGTGGTATTGTTTTTTCAAACTTCTTTTGAGTGGAAATTTTTTGGGTTAAGGTGCAATATTACACATGAACTTTTACCTAAGGTGTATTTAGTATCATATGTTTTCAAAGGTGCAAAAATATTCATAACCTTGTAAAACCAGAGCGTAAATACCATACCGTTAAAAGAAGCTTAACAAACGTGCAAAATACTCATAACCTTGTAAAACCGTGAGAGGTAAATACCCATACCGTTAAAAGAAGCTTAACTCTACTAGTGGGATCCACATTATTTAAAAAATAAACATTTCTACAATTCTTAAATTCCTCTTCTACCCTCCCCTTCACTTTATCCTTCCGACTTCATCTTCCATTCTCTTCAACAAATGCGTCGAAATCTCGGCCTTCCTCTATGTCTCCCTCCACCTCTCCCGCCACCGTGAGTAAAATAATATTTCTCATTAAATTATTACTCATTTTCTCCTCTTTCTAATCTTTTGAGTAATGATAAGAAAATAAGATGAGAAGAGTATCGCTTAGCTACAAGGGTCGGGTGAAGGATTGGGTATAGCGCGTGTAATGGTGATCGACGGTGTTGGGAAGAAGATGTAATCCTTCCCGACGATGATAGAGGCTGATAGAAAATCGAGTTGCTAGGATCTATCATTGGTCAGAAACAACTAGGAAAATCCGTGATTTTGGGAGTTTGTTGAAACAACGTCGCCGTCTACCGAGCCTTCACGACAAGGGAACTGTAGACATTGGAGCCCTCTTCCGAAAGAGTTGACTAGATGATGATCTTTCGTAATCTACTGGACTCATGAATTTACTACTTCGGGTGCTTCGCTTTATGTGTTGTTCATACATAACATAGGCTAGCCTCCCAATTTAAATGTGATTGTATTTTTGCTCGGGTTTTATAAGGTTATGGGTATTTTTGCACCTCCCAAAACATATAGCACTAGGTGCAATTCCAAGTAAAAGCTCATATGTATTATTGCATCTTGAAACCCATTTTCTTATTACTAAATAAATAAAACGAAGCATAAGAAAGGCTTCAACAATTTTTTTATATAGAGTAAAAATACTACTCCATTAACGACCATATTGGGTATTAAATCTCATACTCTCATTCGTCACGAAGGTCCTTGAACTCGAAGGACATGTATCCAAAAAACAAAGTACTTGAAATACCTTCTTGGTAAGATCATTCCCATTTTGCTCTCTTGAAATATGAACAATCTTCAGCTTCTACAGATACCTTCTTCTTCTTTTTTGTCAAAGCTTCTACACATACCTTACACCTCAGTGATTTTTCTTGATCTGTATTTGTAGTAAATTGTGTCTGTCTTCAGAAGTTCTGCTAATCATCATGACAATAAATTCTTAGCATCATCTCACTCAAATATAACTTTTCTTGACAACAAATAAAAAATCAACAAATAAAAACAATTAAAGAAAAGACCAAACCACCAACAGCCGAATTGTTTATTTCAAACTCTACCTATGCATTCGATGGTTCCAACTTTTGTGATGCTTTCAGAAATATAACCAAAAAAAAAAGCTCAACTACATCCTATTTTTATATTGGAGTGCATATATAAAAAGGGGAATAATGAGGTGATATTTGATGTTTGTGAGTGTTCAATCACTTACATCATGATGCTTCTGATTTTTATTCCTATATATTAAACTAACATAAGATCAAATAACAACTCATGATTGGACCGTTGAAGTCATATAAAAATAGAGCAAAATTATACACACACACACTACCTCAGTTTACAATATTATATCCACACACTACCCTCCCTTATCTTCATATAACACTCAATTTTATTAAGAAATTGGATTACAAAACAAATAGAGTAAATACCATTTTTGGTCTTTGAAAAAAAAACGTGATCTTCATTTTAGTCTTTTATAAAAAATGTCATTTTAGTCCATAAAAAGACGAATAAGGGTCGATTGGTTGACATTTTGATCCTCACAAATTTCTCAAAGGTCATTTTTAGTCCCTAAAAAAGGACGAATAAGAGACTTTTTTTTGTAAGGGACCAAAATGGGGTGCGTGTTTTTTGTCAGGGACCAGAAAGGATATTTACTCAAACAAATATTATATTGAGGACTGAACTCTAAAGTTTATACTCCATATTTTTAATCTAAGAGTTAAATAAATAATTTATGGACAAACAAAATTAACTAGGTTAGTTATTTATAATTAATGAGTGTTGGTTTTACTAGAATACATTATTTAATTATGTACATTTGAACTACCCTTAATATGTGCAATCGATAAAAACACTTAGCTAGTAAGGCCTTTGGCTGATCAAAAAATAAAAAATAAACACAAAGAAAAAACTTATAAATTTGGGAGATAATTAAATTCGATTGAGATATTATATTATATTTATGATTAAGTTAAATTCTTTATCTAACTCTTATATTAAAAAGAGAGAGGAAGGTATGTATTAATCAAAATGTTTGTATTTCACATGTACATTTGTTCTATATCTTATTTGGAATTGGAATGTACAGAAGCATTTCATGACACTCATCTTTTGCTCAAACCAAATCTAACTTTAAAACTTTAGGGGAAAACAACGAATATAGGAATGAAATGATGAAGACAAGTAAGATTCGAGAATTTAAAGGAAACAAGGACAAATATGCACGTGACATGGAATATTTGCCAATTTTACTATAAATCACTTCTACACAAAGCTTTCTTCTTTATTAATTACTTGCTTTCCATTATAAGAGTAGTGGACATGAAGACTCTACTCACTACATCTCTGAACTTTTGTTGATAATTACTACTTAATTATAGCCATCAACTTATTAGAGACAATTTAATTTTCTTTAATATATGAATTTTTTCTCAGCAAAAATTTGTATCATGATTGTTACATTTTAAGAGACTAAACTTTTTTGTTATATCCAATTTTATTGGTACTATATCTAAATTTTATATACTTTGTTTTAGTTATATGACAAAGTCTTGCATTTTCCATCCGATATCTGAAGCCTTTTTTGGATTCTAACGATAATGTGTTGTTTAACGGGTTATCTCCTCTTACAATTAAAAGAACGCTTCTCAGAATTTGAACTTTTATTATTATCCTTACAAGGATGATATTATTTATCATCTCGATCGATTTCTTGGTTGTGTGCATAAAAGTTTATCAAATGATTCTTATTAATGAAATTTTATAGGTAGTATATCTAAATTTTATATACTTTGTTTAAGTTATATGACAAAGCCTCACATTTTCAACTCAGTATCAGACGCCTTTTCTGGACTCAGACTATAATGTGTTGTTTAAGGGTTCACATTGAGTACTTTTCTCTTAGGTGCTTGTTAGATGTTTTTCCCTCTAATTAGAGGGATCAAACATTTTATTTTTATTTTATTTTATTTTTGTATATATTCTATTTATTTAGATTAGATTATATGCTCGATTTTGAAATTTATTTTACACCCAATATCTCAAATTAATTAATTTTCAATTCTGCATCAAGAAATATCTTTCTTGTAACCCCATGTAAATTAATTAATCGAGATACCGGGTGTAAAAAATTTCGTGATGCAACATATAATCTAATCTTAATAAATAGAATATATAAAAAAATTTAAACAAAAAAAAATACTTAATCCCTCTAATTAGAAAGAAAAACATCTAAGAGAAAAGCACCCAATGTGAATTCATTGTTTAACGGGTTATCTTTTCTTATAATTGAAAGTGCGCTTATCAGAATTTGAACTTTTATTATTATCCTTATAAGAATGATATTATCTATCATCTCAATCAATTGCTTGTTGGTTTTATGCATAAAAGTTTATCAAATCATTCTCATTAATGAAATTTTTAACGGGGGATTTTTCATATGTTTCCCAAAAAACCATCCTTTCTAAAATAAACTAGCTAGTGAGTAGAATTATAAGAGAGAAAATATTGTAAACTAGAAAAATAATAATAATAGAGGTGATACAACAAATATATATATATATATATATATATATATATATATATATATATATATATATATATATATATATATATATATATATTTTTTTTTTTTTTTTTGTTCATTCAACAAAGATATAATATTATTTATACATTCTCGTTCTCAAATTCATCATTATTTAATCATTGTTATTTTTACACAGAATATTAACTATAGTTTTGCTCACTTAAAACTTAATTTCTGATTTTTAAATTGAAGAAACAATACTCAAATATAAAATATTTTTTTTGTTTTTATTTGACAGACAATTTTTAGCTGGACGCCGCTCAAGAACAAAAAGGCTTATCCAGGCCGGTGCATCTACACGTGGCATGTACAGGGATTGCGATTCAAGAATTGATATTAAAAACAAACAAAATGAAACAAACATATAACTCCTATTAAAAAAACAACACAACCAGGTAATTAATTATAGAGTTAATATAATTTTTATTCTTTAAGTTTATCCTCATTTCATTTTAGTTTTAGTCTATTAATTTTTTCAGTTTTAGTCTATTAAGTTTTAAACTGTATTTTAAGAGGCAAAATAGTCTAAATCTTTATTAAATTAGAGTTACTAATATTTTAAATAAAATAAAACATAAGTTATCAAGACCTATAATTTGAAATTTGAAGGATCAAAATAAAAATAATGATAAAGTTGTGAATCAAATATTGTATTAACATTTAATTATAGAACTTGTAGTATTTTTTTAATTCGGAGTTTAATTAAAGTACTCGTAATATTTTTGTAATTCCGACAAAACTCTCGCTACAAGGTTTTTGTATTCTAATTAAATTGGCGTAGTAATTAAGGAATAAGCCTTAGAACCCGTTTGATACAAAAAAAGGAGAAAAAACAAAATAAAAAAAATGAAGACTTGAAAGCTATAAGATGTTATGTATTCTAAGAAAATTGACGTAGTAATTTTAAGATTATAAATTCCCTAAAAGAAATTAATTCAAAATAAAAAAAGAAAATATTTTTTTGCTAAAATATTTTTTTTAAAAATACACACTTGTTAAGTTCAAACTCGGGAAAAATTCGCCAAATTCAAACTTTCCCGCCAAGTTCGAACTTCCGCCAAATTTGAATTTCGGGGTAAATTTGTCAAAAACACTTTCCGGGAAGATTATCTTTTCTCCATTTTCGATGGAAAACATCTTCCTCAAATAAGGGAAGATGAGTATCATTGAAAGATCTTTTGTGACTTTTGTCTCATCAAACACCCAAATCATAAGATTGTGATCTTCCCTTTCCTTCTCTAATCTTCTTTCTACTAAACGGGTCCTAAGAGTTACTATAAATCTATAATTTCCTTTGCCGTCAATTAGGTAATTCCAAAAAGGGCAGGGGCAATTTTAATTCCAAAGTTTTCACGCTTTTGAAAATGGAGCAAGTTTTTACCGTCATCCTAATTAACTTTGATCGTTAATTGATTAAATATATTGAAATGACCATCCATATATCATCTACGTCATTTTGAAGCAAATCTATATTTCAATAAAATTAATACGAATGATATGAGGATGGTCACTTAACATATTTAATCAATTAAAATTAACTGTATTAATTGTAAGACTTACTCTTTTTTAATACTTTCACAATAAAATTGTCCCAAAAAAAACTTTGGCGATAAAATTACCTGGGTCAAAACCTCGGGTGCCCCTTAACCCTTCTTTTTAACCCTTCCAAAAAGTAAAAGATGGAAACTTTTTCTCTGAATTAAAAAAGTCAGAAACTTTTTCCCGTTGAGCACCGAACCAGAATTAGGACTCGCTGAGTCTTGAGTCCAGAGGCATCCCCAAATAAACAAGACACGGAGGGAAGAAGCACTCTGTACATATCCTCTGTCTCTCTCTCATCCGAGCCATGAGCCTCTTCGGTATAGGCAGGTGGGTGTAAGATCTTCGATTTTGACTAACAATTCATGCTTATAGAACAGCTTCCTAATTAAGTATTTTTGCTGTTTCAGTATTTTGATTTTTGATTTGAATGGTTATATTCTTAGATGTCCTGTGATCCGATCTGCCTTAGTGGTTAACTTTTGTTGAATGCAAAGTTGTTCCAATCTGATGATCTTTTAGCTTTTTTTCTGGATTTAGTCTAGTATCGCAATCCAATTATATAAATTCCCCTATTGTGAGTATGTTAGAAAAATTGGCGGGTGGTTTTACTATTTGGCAATTCATCATTTATCCATTGATCCAATGATAATAATGCGTTCAATAAAAAAGTGTTCAACAGCCAGTGATGTCTAACTGATTTGTGGCATTGAGATTTTCCATAGCCAGGGGGGGGGGGGGTTTTGTGGATTGTGGAAGTTCTCTATTGAACCTGTGTGTATGTGTTTGGCAATCAATAGTTATTAGGTTTTTACATTTAACTTGGCATGGGTTTCTAACAAAGGATTGTTGTTTCCTTTTATGGTATTGGTATATGAACTAACTGCTGTGTTTGACTTCCTGTTACAACCTAATCTTGTCGTTTTAATCAGGATTGGATTTTGATTAGACCTTCCAAAGTGTATGAAGGAGATAATTTTGGGAAGTAATTATTACCTCCCAGTCCCTGGCTTGTCGCAATCTCATCTTGTCAATTTTATCTAGGTTAGGGATTTTGCTTAGAAAAAATCTAAGTGTAAGTACGATCAAACTTTGGGTAAAAATGATTGCCTGATTCTCCCACTTGAATCCTACAGACCCAACGAAACTGTTTTGATCCACTCTCTCTTAACATTTTTTTTTGGGCCAATAACATTATGTTAGGTTAGGTTGAATGATTTTTGTGTATGTCTTGTAGTACTTGGTGTTGCAACCTCATCTATAATGAACTAATGAGTACTGCTAAATTCCCTGAGTCCTACCAGCCTACCACAATAGTCTTGTCCTATTTTCTCCGCAGATATGTTAGATTAAGCTTACCAAGCATTTTCAGTTTTCAATTATGAAATGGAATGAGTAGGATATTTAACTTGTATAATTGCAAATTTTCCTTGCGGAATCTGATATGTCATTAACCTGGAGTTATTTTTTTGTTCATCTATACAGCCTCGCTACCATAGTAATATTCCTTGTTTTCAATATGCACGAATTGTCCTTGCATAGTGTCAGAACTGTGCGGTGATACAGTTCCACATGCACAAACTCCTATTTGGAGGATACCACTGGTATGGTATTTTCAGAAGAAAGGAGAGAGAAACAGAGACATAGAGAAATTTAGAGAGAGAACCAGACTAAGCCATGTCTTTATTCACAATAGTCTCAAGTAATTTACAATAGGCACCCCGCATCTTATTTATAAGCTTTTCTATCTAACCCCAAGGCCTAAAAAGCCACTAACTGACTAACAGAACACTAACAACCTATCAGAATAATGGTTTCATACTCTTATTATATTTCCATATCAAATTGCTTCTGATCTGTAGAATAATTTTAAGGAATAGCATAGGTGCAACTGTGCATGATTAGTGGATTTTTCCAAAGGTACCATAAATGTTGTCAGTTGTTGTTGTGCTTCTGTCTAGATTGTTTCTCTTCCATCCTTATATTGGTATGTTCTTCCTGATGAATTTTTCCGTTACAGAAGCCAGCGGACATTCCGACCGAAAAAGAGTGCACCTTCTGGCAGCAAGGTTGGTCATTTTATTCTAGGATCTGCTTATCCAATTCGATGCATTTTGTTCATTGATATCATTTTTGTGTTGTATTGCAGGGAGCGCAGCTTAGACAGCACATTGATGCTACATTAGGAAGTGGAAATCTAAGGGAAGCTGTAAAGCTACCTCCTGGAGAGGATCTAAATGAGTGGCTTGCTGTCAATAGTAAATTTCATTCTCCCTCTCTCATGCTTTATTGAGAACAGTATATTTAACTGTTGCGGTTTCATTTTTTCTGCTCGTTCAGATTCTGGTTTTGCCATAATTTATCTCTAGGATGCATCAGTACAATACTGAATTGCAGTAACTTTACTGTTTCTGGCCCACATTGCAGCTGTGGACTTCTTCAACCAGGTGAATCTGCTTTATGGTACCCTAACAGAGTTCTGTACTCCTGAGAATTGCCGGACAATGTCTGCTGGACCAAAGTATGACAAAATTAATTGAATTCTTTCTTTTATTTTGAAACAATTGTCCAACATGATATTGAGGTCTTTTCAAAGTTATCTGTGATGATTTTTTTTTTTTTTTAATTATATGCTTATGGAAATCCAGTTAGATGATACAGTCAACCACCCAAGTTCATTAATTCATTTAGCTGAAAAGTGTTTTTCTTACTCGAGGCAACATGTAGCTAAAAAACCTGAGAATGATGATGGATGGTGTTGTCAAGCTTAGATAATTTAGCTAAAATTGTCACTATCTGCCTGTCATAACTCCGAATCTTCTTTTAACAAAAGTTTTTGAATTTCATCATCTTGCTGTTATAGTGGTTATCATGAACATTTTTCTTATGCCATATTACTTCTCATTTTAGCAATAACGGGTATCTGGGTATGTGGCAGCAATGAGCCAAAAGCCACATAAACCAAGTTTTAAAATTTCTGCATTCTTCGCCACATGATGAAACTTAAAGAAAGCTGGTGTGTTTCCTACTCATGTTGTGAGCCAAATGATCTTTTTTTTTACGGGGGAGGGGATTTTTAAAACATCTCATGACAATTGGAAGCAAGAGACGGTAGTCTCATGGTTCTCGCTATATAAAAGTCATAGTAGGTAGAATTTTTCTGAAGCACATTTTCTTCCTTGAGTGCAATAGAATCTTGTATGCAAGCTTGTGCAAGTGATAAACCCGCTATATGTAATTTGAACTGTTAAAACACCATATTTACTTGTGCTTTTCTTACCGATATCATTCTGTTAATGCTAATGATGATTCCAGCTGCTCCTAGTTCATTCCAAAGTCAATCTGTTCTAAAGTTTTACATGTGTGTGGCTCTCATTGTTCTCTTGTATGAAAACTTAATAGGTATGAGTATAGATGGGCAGATGGCGTACAAATCAAGAAACCTATTGAAGTTTCTGCTCCAAAATATGTGGAATATCTAATGGACTGGATTGGAGCACAGCTTGATGATGAATCCATATTCCCTCAGAAGCTTGGTAGACAGAGTTTATATTTTCTTGTTTCCTAAAGATTGATAAGCACTTAAAATGATTACCATTACTTATGTCCTCTCTAACAAATGGAATTATGTATGTAGGCACACCATTTCCCCCCAACTTCAAGGATGTTGTGAAGACAATATTCAAGCGATTGTTCCGCGTCTATGCTCACATATACCATTCCCACTTCCAAAAAATTGTGAGCCTTAAAGAGGAGGCCCACCTAAACACATGCTTCAAGCATTTCATACTCTTTACTTGTGTAAGTTCTGATAATATTTCTGCACTGATTGGGTCTGCTTGTTGTGAGCCAACAATATATATGTATATCGTTCTCTTCCTCGCGTGAGCTCCAATATTTGATCTCTATTGTGTTCAAGAAAACTTTCTTTCTTTTTAGTTATGGTTATGGCTTATGAGTAATTAGATGTTAATAATTGTCTTGCTTATACAGGAGTTTGGGCTGGTTGACAAGAAGGAGCTGGCTCCACTTCAGGAGCTTATTGAATCCATAATTGTTCCATACTGAACGAGTAAAAAATGGAACATAGGAAGCATCATGGCTAATAGCTAATGCATTATTGAATTTGTCGAACACTGCTTATTAATGATTTGACTTTTAAGAAATCTTCCATGTATGAGTTGTGTTTAAGATGCGTTCTCTGGCAATGGGGTCTTATGACTGTAAGTGAAACTTGATTATTATCCACACAACAAATAGGTGAGGTAATGGGGGAACCATTGATGGCTGCTAAATATTTCTTCTTTAAATTCCCTTCTGGAAAGCTTGTTGACAGAATTTAACATAGTGCTAAGGAACTGATCATGTAGATATCTCTATGTTGCTGATTAAGTGATTATTAAGACTTTTATATATATTTGTCCTTGAAGTTGAACTGTTAATTACCTTGGGCAGCATCAGTCTATGATGCTTGTGTGCAGAAACAGAAAAGCTGTATAATATAGAGTGCAGAGGGTGAATAAAGCTTGTCCAACAACTCTTGCAACATAAGCCACAGTTATTAATTTTTTCAATGTTTGGGACTTGAAATGAATTTTTTAAATGATAGCAAGAAGAAACTCTTATGGCTAAGTAATGATTACCAAAAAAAACTTCATATTTCAATCTGGATATGGTGAGTTCCGTTTCTATTGTGTCACCAGTTCAAACCTTCAGTTTAGTGTTTTTTTTTTGTTTTTTTTGGTTGAAAAAATTAGGGAAAAGTCTCTCACTGAAAATTTAATTGGTGAGAAAGACCTTTAAATTTTTATACACAAACTACTAGTACTCTGAATTTCGTAACCACATAATACTACTACTATAATTTAGGTCATTCTTATTAATTAATTTTCTAATGAGGGACTTTTCCCCAATTTCTCCTCTTTCTTTTTAGTATACTAATAGTACGGCTTTTTGCTGATTTGTTTTTTAAGATTTTGTAGTATAGCCTAAAGTTATTAAACTCACAATTTTAAGTAGACTCGTGACAATAACTTAAACTTATATCATAAACTTGTAATAGTTTACTTTTATCAATAAATATGTATTAATAGTATATAATTAAATAAATATATTTTAAATCTAAATAATTGAAATTAAATCCATCAACATTCACAACTCATCATATTCAACAAAGACATTTTCATAAGGTTTATATAAAAAGCTATTGAGTATGATCAAATAAAAAAATTAGAATGAGCTTTAAGGATGAGTTAACACGATTTTGAAAGTTATAAATATTAAAATAAAAAACTTAATGTGTAAATTTATGAGTTTAACTAAGTTTACAATTAATACAAGTTTAACAGTGACTTAACACGATTTTGTAAGCTGAAAATCGTAAAAATAGTAAACTTGAAGAGTTAACTCGTAAGTTTGACTTCCAATGATAAGTTAGATACGTAATTTATGGATATTAAGAAAATTGATTAAGTTAGTTTTTGTGATAGATGTGTGTTAGTTTTCTTAAAATATCATATTTAATCATGTATATTTGAACTCACTATTTATGAAAGCCTCGCAATATGAGAAATTAATAATGATACTTTAAGGAAAAAAATTTAAATTTAGGAGGCCGAATGGATTGGAGTCTTGCACCTAAGGCCACAGTAAACTTAAAGTTTAACTCTTATGTTTAAGGCCTGGAGGTAGCAACATATGTAAAGAGGGATCTGAGTTCATTTCCGTTTATTAGAGTTGTGTGTCTGTGTATTCTGGCATGTTAAAGAACCTAATGGAACATAATGGATTGTGTTTTTTATTTTTACTTTTTAGTCGAGTTAACATGTAGTTCGTATTGGTCATAAACTCGGTTAAACTCATGAGTTTATCACCGAGTTTATCGTTTTTACGTTTCTAGTTTACAAAACCGTGTTAACTTACTCTTAAATTCATGTTAATTTTTTTTTTTTTGATTTGATGTTACTCAACGGTTTTATATAGAAATTTTGTAGAAATTTCTTTATTAAATATGATAAATGATGAATGTTGATGGATTTAATTTCAATTATTTGGATTTAAAATATATTTAAATCAAATTATTGTCATTTCTATATTTTAATTATTTAATATACACGATAATACATATTTAATAATAAAAGTAAACTCTTACAAGTTTATGATTCGAGTTTACGTCATTGTAACAAGTTTGCTTAAACTCGCGAGTTTGACAACATTGTTGGTAGGGATAATATTATCTTTTCATGTTTTAAAATCAATTTAAATAATGTGTCCAAAAGACAGTTTTCAACAATTTTAAACATACTTTCAAACTCAATATATTTTCATTTTCATTTCCATTCAAATAATTTCACCCAACCAAATAGATAACTTAATTTTTTGATCTGAAATCATAAAAAGAAAATGACTAAAAGGTACTACCCCGTCCTCCGGTCATAATTATAAGACAAAGTTTGTAGTGCAATGCAATTTGCACGACAAACTTTATCCTATAATTAGGATTGGAGGCAGGACAGACCCATGAATTTGACTGACGGGAGGCGAAAATAAAAAATACCACATTATAAATAAAAGTACTTAAAATACGATATATATCTAATATATAAAAAAATTGAAAGAAATCTATTACAGAAATTAAAATTACTTCACTTGACTCTTACTCTACGTGTTTTCATATTGTTAAACTCATCTACAGTTAAATCCGTAATAATCACCTACAAAGAGCATGAGTTATTTCATGACCAATATGATTTTAAAAATATTATTCATAACAAAAATAAACCGATTAAAATTAACTATTAGTTATTATCTATATTCCTATAGCCATCTTTTAACAAAACTTAAAAATTTCCCAAAATCCTAACCTTAAAATATTCTCTAATCGGTATGAAAGTAGTATAATTAGAAAGATAAAATCATGTATAATAAATTTTATAAAGGAAATTTAATAAAAGAAGTGATTTTAAGCACCTTATTGATCCTCAAAATTTGTCATAATTTGTTAAAAAAGCGAATGAGCGCTAGCGAAAGGAAGAAGAGGCGATTCGTTTTCGGAAAAGTGCAAAATAAGTGGGGTTGGGATATATTAAAGGTTGTAGGCCCCACTTCTTTATTATTATTTTTATTATATATGATAGCAAACAAATGGTGGGATGCGTGACTAATCTTAGTTAATATATATATATATATATATATATATATATATATATATATATATATATGAAAGCTGTTGCAGTGTAGAACACAGATTGTCTAGCCACGAGGGGCTAGGGTGTTGATGTTGGTTGGGACTTGACCTAGGAGCGATTCCTGGGCCTACGTACTCCTGAAGAGGGATCAAAGTCCACGTAGTTCGAGGATTGATGGAGGCATTTAGCCAATGGGCGTGCGGTGTGTGCTGCAGTGTGCGTATATGCAATTGAGAGCGTAGAGATAGAAGATGTGTACCTTTAGGGTTTAACTCGTATTTATAGAGTGTACCTGTTGGTCTTGGGCTCATGGGCCCTCTACTTGTGATAGAGATTTCCCTTGATTATCTCCTTGATTGTAGGTTGGTTATGATCTTATCTGATCTGCTGGTGATCATGATAGATCTACCTGTTATTGGGCGCATCATTAATGGGCCTTATATAAATCCGTAACAGATGCCCCCCAGCCCGGTAGTTCAAGGTTTTGGACTGGCTGGGGTGTATGATGTCTGAGATAACGTCGCCGAGGTACCGCCGCGTCCCCGACGCTGTGTCGGGCTGCAATTTGTTGAACTCATTTCCCAGGTACGTGGTAACGTCGTAAGGTCCGATGAGCGGGGTGACATCCTGCGTCTCGTGAAGTGTCATGATGACGGCCTGACGGTTTGAGAAATAAGTGGTGATTACAGACGCCAAAGGGGGACCGAGGTAATGAACTCACGGCCCTAGGAAGGCCGTGGTGAGAACCAACGTCCTAAGGGTCCGAGGTGATAGATATGGGGCCAATAGTGATTTCGGACGGATCATGGTGCGGGTTCGTCCATTCCTTACGAGGATCCGGGGTGGCGTGGTGGCCCCGCGTGACTCTTGGGGAACACCCTCCGGTTACTGCCATGATTGTCTATGACACACGGCTCCCGGGACTGGGGATGGATTTCGTCATCGGCTTGACTTGCTTTTGTCCAAGCGCACATGGTCGGCGGCCCCTCGAAGTTGAGAGTTGTACATTTTTCTTTTCTCTTTCCTTTTGTTCCGCCGTATGGTCGCCGGCTTTGTAATAGTTTGTATTTGCTTTATTGTACTTTTGAGCGCTTAACCTTATGAATGAAGATTCCAGAGTTAGTCCATTTGTACTTTTAACTTTTATGCATAGACTGCACGTAGTTATGTTCTAGTGACCAAGCCCAGGGTCCTTCGATAGTTAGAGTCCGCTTAGTACTTTCTTACGGTGTAGTAGACGGGTTTATTAGTAGGGGTGTCTTACGTTTGCACGTATACCGCGCTACGATGGCAGAGTCGTCTTTCCCGTATCTAACCAAAATAAGGGCGAACGGCCACATGCTTAGTCGGTGCCGCCAGGATGACATCTACTCAAACATTTTGACTTTGATCGAGGTCCCATGACTGTCGCCTTCTTATCTCGGTGTCAATTTGATGCATCAAAATATTTACCGGGCTTATGGACCTCGGTGTCGGTACAAGGCGTGACAGCGGCCTCGTGTAATTTAAATACCGGCTCGTTGGCCCAGTGTTAGCTTTGTGCCCCAGGTCAAAGTGTGACTTGAGTTGAGTAACTTTGAGTCTTTGTCCATTCCTTGTCGATCACGTAGCACGTCGTTAAGCGTCCAAAATATTTGAATTCGATCCTGACCTCCACGAATAAGATCCTGGAATTTGTTTCTCCATTTGTGGGTGTCGTAACCCTTAACTCGTTTGTCCATTATGGGTGTCGTAACCCTAGACTCGTTTATCCGTTCTGTTGCCCCCAGACCGGTAGTTCAGGTCTTTGAGTCACGGGGATGTGTTGATTTACCAACCGGATCGATTGTTCGTGATTGTCGGGATTGCTTGCGTCTTTGACCGAGATTCGGTTTTAACTTAACACCAAGATTCAGGTTTACATACTCTAACACCGAGATTCCGGGTTGAGATACTCGAACAGAGATTCCGGGTTTATTATTTCTCGGATTCATACATGTAAATAGACTTGGTGGGATTGCTGGTGCAACACGGAGCCCGAGTTTTAACCAGATTCGGTGTAACCGGGATCCGTTTTCAAAACTTTGGCAGGGCCGGGATTTTAACCAGATTCGGTGTAACCGGGATCCGTTTTCAAAACTTTGGCAGAGCGGGGTCCTAACCGATTTGGTGTAACCAGGGTATGCCTTCAAATTTACTCGGAGCCGGGATTTTAACCAGATTCGGTGTAACCGGGGTATGCCTTCAAATTTACTCGGAGCCGGGATTTTAACCAGATTCGGTGTAACCGGGGTATGCCTTCAAATTTACTCGGAGCCGGGATTTTAACCAGATTCGGTGTAATCCCAAAGGAGAAAAGATGACTCACATCTGGGTTCCCGTAAGAGAGGATGAGAATCCCGCTCAAACTGGGTTTCCAAGAAGAAAGGATGAGAATCCTATCAAATTTGGGTTCCAAAAGAGAAAGATGACTCACATCTGGGTTCCCGAAGAGAGGATGAGAATCTGCTCAAATGGGTTTCCAAGAAGAAAGGATGAGAATCCTATCAAATTTGGGTTCCAAAGAGAAAAGATGACTCACATCTTCCCCGAAAGAGAGGATGAGAATCCCGCTCAAATCTGGGTTCCCAAGAAGAGAGGATGAGAATCCTATCAAATTTGGGTTCCAAAGGAGAAAAGATGACTCACATCCGGGTTCCCAAGAAGAGAGGATGAGAATCCTGCTCAAATCCTGGGTTCCAAAGGAGAAAAGATGACTCACATCTGGGTTCCCCGGAAGAGAGGATGAGAATCCCGCTCAAATGGGTTCCCAAGAAGAGAGGATGAGAATCCTACTAAAAAATCCGGGTTCCCAAGGAGGGAGGATGAGGAGGATGAGAATCCCGCCTACTATCTTCTCATCATGTGAATTCATGAAGAAACAGAAAAGATAGGGCATCTAAATTTATACGTAATTGAAAAGTCGGGTTCCCGAGAGAGAGGATGACGATCCTTGAGGAGGGAGGATGAGAGTCCTACCTACTATCTTCTCATCATGTGAATTCATGAAGAAACAAAAAAGAAAACCCATGGTGGAGATGCAGGGGATGAGAATCTCTTTGGGTTCCCAAGGAGAGAGGATGAGAATCCTTGAGGAGAGAGGATGAGAATCCTTCATTACACATTGCTCAATTTCCCAACTTATCCAATGAGAGGAGAGAGGAGAGAGGATGAGAACCCTTCATTACACATTGCTCAATTTCCCAACTTATCCAATGAGAGGAGAGAGGATGACGATCCTTGAGGAGAGAGGATGAGAATCATTCATTCCACATTGCTCAAATTGCCAACTTATCCAATGAGAGGAGAGAGGATGACGATCCTTAAGGAGAGAGGATGAGACTCCTTCATTCCACATTGCTCAATTGCCAACTTATCCAATGAGAGGAGAGAGGATGACGATCCTTGAGGAGAGAGGATGAGACTCCTTCATTCCACATTGCTCAATTGCCAACTTATCCAATGAGAGGAGAGAGGATGACGATCCTTGAGGAGAGAGGATGAGACTCTTCATTCCACATTGCTCAATTGCCAACTTATCCAATGAGAGGAGAGAGGATGTCGATCCTTGAGGAGAGAGGATGAGACTCCTTCATTCCACATTGTTCAATTGCCAACTTATCCAATGAGAGGAGAGAGGATGACGATCCTTACGGAGAGAGGATGAGACTCCTTCATTCCACATTGCTCAATTGCTAACTTATCCAATGAGAGGAGAGAGGATGACGATCCTTGAGGAGAGAGGATGAGACTCCTTCATTCCACATTGCTCAATTGCCAACTTATCCAATGAGAGGAGAGAGGATGACGATCCTTGAGGAGAGAGGATGAGACTCATTCATTCCACATTTCTCAATTGCCAACTTATCCAATGAGGAGGAGAGAGGATGAGACTCCTTTATTCCACATTGCTCAATTGCCAACTTATCCAATGAGAGGAGAGAGGATGACGATCCTTGAGGAGAGAGGATGAGACTCCTTCATTCCACATTGCTCAATTGCCAACTTATCCAATGAGAGGAGAGAGGATGACGATCCTTGAGGAGAGAGGATGAGACTCCTTTATTCCACATTGCTCAATTGCCCGGCTTATCGATACACACCCTCCCTTAAAAGAATTCCCAAAGAGAGATCTGGTGATCCTTCCAACTATCTTCTCGTCATGTAGAGACATGGAGAGTTAAAAGAAAACCATGTGAAGAAGCTCAAAACCAAAGTCGTTGCTCAAACAACAATTGTTTCTCCGAATGCCTTCGAGAGTCGCTACGATTCTTGATTTTGCTTCTTGTGGATTTTCGAGAACCGCCGTGCAAAGGCATCCGACCGCCACGTCTGGTATTGACCATCGTTGGTCGTAGGAATCAAAATTCTGGTCCCTCGGTTGGCGCCACTGCTGCAGTGTAGAACACAGATTGTCTAGCCCTGAGGGGCTAGGGTGTTGATGTTGGTTGGGACTTGACCTAGGAGCGATTCCTAGGGCCTACGTACCCTGAAGAGGGATCAAAGTCCACGTAGTTCGAGGATTGATGGAGGCGTTTAGCCAAAGGGCGTGCGGTGTGTGCTGCGTGTGCGTATATGCAATTGAGAGAGCGTAGAGATAGAAGATGTACCTTTAGGGTTTAACTCGTATTTATAGAGTGTACTGTTGGTCTTGGGCTCATGGGCCCTCTACTTGTGATAGAGATTTCCCTTGATTATCTCCTTGATTGTAGGTTGGTTATGATCTTATCGATCTGCCGGTGATCATGATGATCTACTCGTTATTGGGCCGCATCATTAATGGGCCTTATATAAATCCGTAACAAAAGCAAACCAATTGTCGGACGCCTTGTGTTGGAACCGATGTTTAATTTATTTATTTATTTTTTTTTAAAAATTTTAGGCCCCCACCTGTCCGCCCGACCGGAGGGAGTATATTAGACGAGAAAAAAAAAAGTCACTTTACTTAAATGCTATAAAAAGTTAAAAACACTCAAATGCTACACATTAGAAAGGAATTACCCAGATGGTATACTTGAAATCGTTCGGGTGCGAACAAGTTTGAATTTATACTAAGTCGTTCACACTGACAAGAGTTTTTAAAAAATATTTAAAAGATAACAGACCATAAAACAAGTAAATACATTTTCAATTGTCTCAACGACCGTATTACACTTACTGAACACGAAAAATAGACTCTAAAGTTAAAGGAGACGGACAAGAAATGGGGGCTCTTTTGGGTTGTCCAGATGAGATCCGGATGGTTTAGATTTTTTTAATTATTTTTTGTTTTTATTTTTTCTATATGAAAAAATCATTTTCAAAAATGTTAGTTGAGAGATTATCTTTATTTTAGATTCTCTACCCATTAAAATTATTTTAGATAAAAATAAAAAAGTAAAAAATCGAGATCCGGACCGTCCATATCGAGATGCGGGCGGTCGAAACTTGTTCGCCGGACAAGCTCTCGCTTGTCCGTAGGGACAAGCACCGAACCGGGTTCCCAAGAAATGGGGTAGAGGCAGCTCAATAAATGATAGGGGTGTTTAAGATTTTCCATCCGATCGCGAGCAAATCGACGGGGAAAAAATTCGGGATCATGAAAAATAAGGGTCGGGAAGGGATGGGATCGGGATCGGGAATTGATCGTCCCAAATATATATGTATACTTGGGAAAATTATAGTAAAAGATTTAAGAAAAATAATATTTATTAAGAATGACCATAAAAATAGTAATTATTTTGAAACACAAAAATTAAAACATTAAAATGGAAAGAATAAATTGTCCTTGGTCAAATTTCCTATATTATCTCTAATTAAATCGGAACCAAGTGATTGATTGAAAATGATAAATAGAGATCATATCGAACTGAATATGTAAGTTAGAGTCTCTACTTGTAATTTTTATCTCTTCATGGAGGAACCGTAGGTTATTCCGTTGACAAAAATCTCTCGAGCCTCCTCCCCTTTGTTCTATGATCTTCAAGCTCCTCTCCTTGGTAATTTTTTATCTCTTCGTTTTCTTTTTGGTTTAATTCTTGTTATCATCATTAAAACCTGATTAATTTTTGCCCCTTTAGCATATTGTATCTTTTTCAAACTTGTTTTGAACCGTAAAGTAAAATGTTTGTTTTGGATTTCTTACATTTACGCAAAATTGTAGAACCAAGGGCAATATAGTCTTTATATTTTATTTTATTTTTGTCCTTCAAAATAATTACCATTTTTATGGTCCTTCTTAATAAATATTATTTTTCTTAGGTCCTTTATTATAATTTTCCCTATATATTTCTTTTTTGTTTTAAATATCCAAATGCAAAACTATAAAAGAAAATCCCTAACACCCAAATCACTTGACATTTCTGTCAGACTTGGCCTTGGTCTTCTGTTCTCTCTGCCTCGGCGCTCCGTCCATCATCAGTCTTCACCTCGTCGGTCCCCGCCTCTGTGCCTCCATCCTTGTTGATCTCTAGTGGCTTCCTTGTTGTCAATCCGGCGGTTCCCGAGTAAAAGAGTAAGTCTTGATTAAACCCTAATACTCCCTTTGACTCTAAGCATGAGACAAAGTTAACTTTTTTCAGAGAGATCAAGAAATATAAATAAGTTACTTAATCATATCCTATATTGTTTATCCTTAAATTATATATCACTCGGTCCTATTTATAAGTCACCTTTGGTCAAAAAATTTGGTCCTATTTATAAGTCCTCTTTTAGGTAATAAATGAGATTGTGACAATTTCGCCATATTAATTATACCAATAAAAATAGAGAGAGAAGAAAAGTTGAAAGATACCCAATGAAAATAGAGAGAGAAGAAAAAGTTGAAAGATACTCATTCATAAATGAGGGCAAAGTTGAAAATTTACCTCACAATCATTGAGCTAACTAACTCTCCTTGGTATATGTGTTTTGGTCAAAAAAAGACTTATAAATAGGACGAGTGGTATATCGTATTTATAAGTTAGACAAAATCGTTTTGAAATTGTTGTTGCGTGAGCTTGAGAACCAACTGTGCTCCTTGAGTGAATCTTAATTCTATGGAAGAAGAGCCACTTCTTGAACCATTCCTTTTCTAATATATCTTGTTAGCTAGTAGGCAGGATATAGGGTGGGAAGTTTCCGACAAGAAATCGATCGCCATTAGTTTGTCACAACTAAAGAGAAAATGAAATTAAGCATTAAATAAGTTTAAAAATAATGTTGAAAAAATGTAAGTGGTTAAATTACTTGTAATCTGCCTCGTAGTTATCGATAATTTCCCTGCTTTTCTTCCTTTGTGGAGTACTAAATATAGGAGTTGGAATCACAAAATATGATCCGTCTAAGGTTGGAAAAATTGTTTGTACTACAGAATGGTTTATTTCTGTTACTTCATATTGATATTCTTCATGAAAAACCTTGAACTCTGTAAATCTCCTTTTACCCAGATTTCAAAATTGTATAGCATGCACAGGCATACATGTTATTATTCAGTTTTGAGATTAAAGTCGTATCCATGTCTACATTGAGTTCTTCCAATGTAGATGCCTTCTGTTCATGTTATAGCCATTTTCATGGTTATTTTGCTAGTTTAAGCCAAGTGAAATAAGCTCTTTGTTGTTGTACACTATGTTGCATCGACACCGACATGAGACACGAAATACGATGCGACAATGACCAATTGACATTAATCTTAAGAAAATCTAAATTTCGACACGTTAGGACACGTTTTGATATTAAATATATATAATATAATTTACATTCAAGTTAATAATCCGTAAAATCCTAGTCTCCACTTTGGTTCATTGTATATTGACCTTCATCATAAGAGTGTGCCTCCTTTTAAAAAAATACAAAAGAAAAATTCATAATCAATTTAGTAATATTCAAAGTCATATATTTTTAAAAAATAGAAGTGTCGAATAGTGTTAAATAGTAAAATTAAACAAGCATATTTTAAAAAATAGGGTGTTATGTGCTTTATAGATTGTACATTTAAGCTTGGTTTCCATTTGGCCTTATTATTTTGTTTGATTATTACTCCCTCCGTCCCCCTAATATAGGAGCAATTTAACCGATTTTGGGAGAATTAAGGAGAGGGAGTTAAATTAGTTAATTTTACTCATTTTCCTAATATGTGCTTATATAAATTTAAAATGACACAAGTTGTTCTAATTATAAGTGTTTCTAATTTGCCTTACGTTAGATATCCATGACATATTAGTTTATATAGGTATATTAGTTGTTTTTTATATATATATGTGTGTGTGTGTGTATACATATAGATCTATCTACATACATAGAGACACACACCCATATATCTACACACACACACATACATAGACACACACACACACACACACACACACACACACACATATATATATATATATATATGTTTCTATATGTGTGTGTGTGTGTGTTCACACATATATATCTACACATATATATATTGACACACATAAACACAAATATACATATATATGTAAACACACATATATATAATGTTCCTAATAATAAGTATAAATAGGGGTATTATAGGAAAAAATTGACAAAAGTTAAAACTTGCTCTTATAATTAGAACCAAAACCAACTCCAAAATTTCTTTCCTATAATTAGGGACGGAGGGATTAATATTTAAATATAGCCTTTTCATTATAAATCATTAATATTTTGTTTGATTATAGCTTGTTCTTGACAAGTTTATACCTTTTTGCTAGATCTTCTAGTAATTATCAAGACATTCTGAGTTTAGATAAAACCATTTTCTTGTGCTTTGAGATGCCATACGCAAATTACATCTTCTATGTGTAATATATTCTTTATTCACTCATATATAGAGTATCCTCTAAATTCTTTCATTTAGTTTAATTTAATCTTAGGGATTATCATTTAATATTGCCATACAATGACCCTAATGCTCTTGTTGCCAACTTTAAATTATGGTGCAGGTGGACATAAGAAAATGGCAGTCATAATTGCATCTATGGCAGGGACGGACCAGCAATTAGAATTAGGAGGGGCGAAGATTATAGAAATGAACCCACATTTTTATAAAATCATATTTTAGCCTGATAAAAATTTAAATATTTTCACTTTATAGTACCTCTATGAAACTATTAGAATGGACTAAAGTGAAAATGTTGAAACTTTTATAAGTCTGAAATGAGATTTCCTAAAAATGTGGGTTCTTTTGATCTATGGTCTATGTCAAAGGGAGCAAAGCTTTAAAATATTGGAAATATTGAATTATTGATGAATTTGTAATTTTAATTTACTTTAAATATTTGTATTTGTATTGGACTAACTATATATTTGTAAGTCCTTTTTAACTAAATTACACATACCAAGAAGAGGTAGCTAACTAAATGATTATGGGGTAAATTTTTAACTTTACCCTCATTTATAAATGTATATTTTTAAACTCTTTATTCTCTCTCTATTTTCATTGGTATAATTAATATGGGCAAAATAGTCATAATCTTATTTATTACCTTAAAACTGAACTTATAAATATGACTAAATTTTTGGTACAATATGATATTAGACAAATTATATATTTTACTATAATAAAAGAGACATAGGAAAAAATCAATACAAGGAAAATTTAAAAAAAAAAACAAAAAGATGGAACTTATTTGAGAAATTTGGAAGATTGCGATCCGTAATGAAAAGCTTTCTTGAGTCCCTTTTTGGATCGGAAAATCATTCAACTAAGGTAGTTAAAATCGAGATTTTACGTAAAATCGGAAGAGGAATAAAAATTATAAAACGTAAAATCGTAACGTAAAAAATCCTAAAAACATAAAAGCGTTTGAAAAATTAGTAAAATCGTCTTAATGAAAAAAATCGTAAAACGTAAAATCACAATGATAAATCGATATTTAAACTACTATGGTCCCGACAACACCCTTAATAAATGAAATAAAATACTTGACCAAAGGTTTTATTTTCTTTTGAGTTATTTGAGAGTTATCAACTTGAGTTAAGAGTTACGAATACGAATGATTTTTTTGGGAAAAAAATAGAAAAAATATTTAATTTTAATCATAGTCTAATGGACTAACAAAAATGCACCACTATATTTTAAAAACTCTTCTCAGTGTGAACGATTTCATTATTAATTCAAACTTGTTCATGTCCTAAACGATTTAGGTATAGCATCTGGGTAAATACTTAAAAAATAGATAGAAAAAAAAAACTTTGAAATTATAAAATCTTAAATTAACTTTGTTATCAATATTTAATAAGAGAATAGCGAACTTAATAAGTGATTTATAATTTATATTTTTGAAAATAATTAATTTAAAATTTTGTAATTTCAAAATTTGCGTGAACACTTTTTAAAGTGTATTAGCATTTAAGTAAAACAGGGAAAAAAAGCGGGGTGGAGTGACTCGTGACTGGAGTCCATGGTGATTAGCACCAAATGATTATTGAGATTCACACTATTGCTGAATTCCGAGATGGCGAGATCCACCACCATCAATTTTCATCATTTTAGTAAACACCTCTGCCCTCTGCTCGTGATTCATCACGTGTGTAGCCCAACCACCTCAAAGCTATAACCTTTGCCGCCTGATTCAGGGAAAATAAAGAGAGAAAAGAAAACAAGGCGCCTGTTGTGCCGCAGACACCTCTTCGCTGGTACCGGCGAACCAGTGACTTCGAGTTCCGTTCTAAGAAGATCATGGAAAACTAGGTGCCGGTTACTTTTTTTTGCCTTTCCCTGCTTTGCTATTGGCAAAGCTCTAAGCCATGTCTTGTCTCTCTAGAGAGAGTGAGTATGTATGTGACAAACTAAACAGAGAACCACGCAACTCAGAAAATAGCAAATGCCAGCATGGTGGTAGCGATAGCACTCTATTGAAAGGAAAATCAGTACACCCACCACATCATTAAGCAGATCTACGCTGAAGGTTGCTATTCGAAAGGTAACTCTCTCTCTCTCTCTCTCTATTCAGTGTTCCCTCCGATTAGCGGTTGTTAGGGCTTTGATTGGAGCTCTCCTCCGTAATGGTTTTCAAGAGGAAGTGTTTTCTTCTTAACTTGATATTGATTTGGGTTTTTGTGGGTTCTAACTTCATACTTGTTTTTTTATTTTAGTACTTTTGGGCCTATTTTTGTGCGAAGCAACATTTCCCTGAATCGCTCTGGCAGCTCTACGTCTCTAATTCTCGGCGGGTCCTGTTGGAACTATTCAAATGATCTTAATCTTGGATGTGAAAATGTGAGTTGTTAGTGGAAGAAAATCAACCAGGATCTCACACTATTCTGCATATGCATTTGCGTTGAAGGATTCCCCTTTGCCTACTCATGGCAGCAAAATCAAGTCAAAGATTTTGCTAACGATTCTGCTTTCAAACACCCGTTCCCTATTGGTTTCTCGGGCCTTTTAGTGATGGAATCTGTGTTGACAAGGTCTCGTGTTTTGTTTGTAATTGTTATCTCTGCACTTTCTCTCCAGACTGTTAGATCAATAGATGACGATACCCAAGCACTTTTAGCACTCAAATCCTCTATTGATGTTCACAATACACTTCCATGGTCACCCGGAAGCAAAAATCTCTGCGACTGGGAAGGAGTCAGAGATTGCTTCAAGGGAAGAGTCCGAAAGCTAGTGCTTGAGAACTTGAACTTAACTGGTAATTTGGACCCAAAGATCTTGAACCGACTGGATCAAATTCGAGTACTCAGTTTCAAGAGCAACTCACTGTCTGGTCCAATCCCAGACCTCTCTGCCCTGGTTAATCTCAAATCCATATTTCTCAACGACAACAGCTTCTCCGGCATCTTCCCTGCCTCCATCTCCGGTCTCCACCGCGTTAAAGTCATAGTTTTCTCTGGCAACCGACTCTCTGGCAATATCCCGTCGTCGCTACTCAAACTCCGGTATCTCTACATGCTTTACTTGCAAGACAACTCGTTCACAGGAACCATCCCGGGTCTCAACCAAAGCAGTCTCCGGTACCTGAACGTCTCCAACAACCAACTTTCCGGCGAGATCCCGGCAAGCTCGGCATTGATCCGTTTCAACGAGTCGTCGTTTTCGGGGAACCCGGGCCTGTGTGGGGAACAGATCCTCAAGGCATGCGAAATGCCTCCGTCGGTAAGCCCGGGTTATCCGTTGGTGCCAAGGAGGACGGAACCTGAACCAAGGTCGTCGTCATCTAACCGGAAGAAAGTGATAAAGATAGTAGGAGGGACCATCGGAGGCTTCGCGGTGCTTGTGATATGCTTGGTTGTAATATGTCTGATGCGTAGGAATCACGGAGAAGAGAAGGGTTCAAGAAGCAGGAAGCAAGGAGGAGAAGAGGGGGGAGGAGAGAGAGGCAGGAGCAGAAACGGGAGGCGACAGTGGCAGAGGAGGTAATAATGGGGAAAAGAAGGGGGTTTTCATGGGAAAACGAGGGACTAGGGAAGTTGGTGTTCTGCGGAACAGGGGATAGTTATATGTTGGAGGATTTACTGAAGGCGTCGGCGGAGACATTGGGGAGGGTAGTATGGGAAGTACATACAAGGCAGTGATGGAGTCAGGGTTTATAGTGACGGTGAAGAGGTTGAAGGACGCGAGGTATCCTGGCATGCAGGAATTCTCAGCTCACATGGAGTTGATAGGCAAGCTTAGGCACCTAATCTTGTCCCACTTCGAGCTTATTTCCAGGCTAAGGAGGAACGCCTTCTTGTTTATGATTACTTCCCCAATGGCAGCCTCTTCTCCCTCGTCCATGGTATGTAATTTTCTTCTTCTCTTTTCAATATTCATTCATTCCTCCTTGATCATGAGCAAACTGTAAAGTTTGGTGTTTTCATGTTGTTGTTCTTGATATTTGCTTGACATTTGAGTTGGGTTTGAAAGAATCAGAATAACGTATGACACTCCAAGGGAAAGCATGGAATGCTAAATCTATATGCAATACAACTTTTTACAATCATGTATAATTCAAATCAAGGTTAATGCTAGTCTAGGAAGCAAGCATCTTCAACAACGTTGTGATGAATGAGTATGATGATTCAGGATCAAAAACTTCTGGTGGGGGAAAGCCTCTTCACTGGACATCATGCCTCAAAATTGCTGAAGACCTAGCAACTGGACTTGTGTACATCCACCAGAACCCTGGCCTAACCCATGGCAACCTGAAATCTTCCAACGTGTTGTTGGGTTCGGACTTCGAGTCATGTCTTACAGATTATGGCCTCCAGGCGCTGCTTAATCCAGATTCACTCGAAGAACCCAGCGCCACCACATTATTCTACAGAGCACCGGAGTGCCGTAGCAACCGAGGGCCTCCCACTCAGCAAGCCGATGTATACAGCTTTGGGGTACTTGTCCTGGAGCTTTTAACCGGCAAAACACCCTTCAAGACCTTGTTATGGAACATGGTTCAGATATACCTAGGTGGGTTCGGTCGGTGCGGGAAGAAGAGACAGAGTCTGGGTCCGGGATGACCCTGCCTCAGGAAATGACGCCTCAGAAGAGAAGCTTCAAGCTCTTTTGAACATTGCCATGGCGTGTGTTTCACTGGTACCAGAAAACAGGCCAACAATGAGACAAGTTTTAAAGATGATAAGAGATGCAAGAGCGGAGGCTCAACTGTCCTCAAACAGCAGTGATCATTCTCCAGGAAGATGGTCAGATACTGTGCAGAGCTTGCCTCGTGAAGAGCATTCGAGCATATGACCTGAGTTGGTACAACGTTTGCTTAATTTAATTGTTCATGTCTGGTTTACATTCTTTTTTTTCTTATTGAGCAAGGTAGCGAGCATGCAGATGAATTCATTAATTTGTAGAGTCCATGATTTACGAGTGAAAAGACTTGGGAACATTGTTTTTTCCTGTCTTCCTCATTGTGAGGCGTCAGAGATTTATGGATAATTCTAACGGGCATCAAATTGTGGGGATTAACGTTGGATTATTACCACTTTTAATGTCAAAGTTTTTCTCTTTCAAACAATGCACTCCCTCCATTTCTTATTATTACAAGAAACAACTCATTGTGATTGGATCGAGTGGAATGACTCAATTTATCGTAAGCAATATCGGAAAAAAATTATATTTAAATTTGACTTTGTAGTATTTGATATCATATATTTGTATTAAAAGAAAGTAAAATGCGGATGTTATACATTGCAGTTTGCACGAAACTAAGACAGGTTATATCAAATGGTTTAATGGACACAGTGAAAGATGAGCAACTGTCACAACTAAAATTAAAATTATAAAAAAGTGAAAAAGTTAACTTGAAAAATTTGACAATGCTAAAATACATAATTAAATATAGTTAATGAATAAAAATGCATATTAATTAGAAATCATACACATATATAAAGTTTTTTATCAAATAATATTACATAACTAATCAGCTATGAATTGAAAAAGAGTTTCATGAATAGAGACTAATGGAGACAATTGAGTAACAAACACAACTTTCCACCCAACAAAGATCAAATCGACCACTAGAGCACAATTTGAAAATTTATCAAGTAGATATCACTAATTAAATTTCTCATAGACCTAAATCGAGAATCTTGTCATAAAAATTTACCACTATGGCTCTTATTATAAGTTTATTTTAACTAATTCTCTTATATCTTTCTCTATTTCAATGAGAATTAAGTAAAGATAAAAATAGAAAAATGATTATTAACTTTCAAGTGAATTTATATTTAGGACAATGTATATGATATGTCCAGGATACGATTATCATAACAAACATGCAAATAATATGATAACAAAAGGAGAAATACTTTAATTAATAATAACGTCAAAGTACTATGATGCACCCCAGGGCATAATTTCCAACAACTTCATGGTCGTCCATGGTCGATTAATGGTAGTCTCTTGAATCTAACTGGAAGACCTAGATACAAGGCGTGTGAGAGTTCGTTTTCGATCAGCGATCAGTTTTGGATCCAAATCCACAATGTTCCATTGGAAGCGTTGTGTCTTGAAACGCCATTTCGATTGGGGAAATGTTGGTGAGGTGCTAATAGCCGAAGATCCGCACTACAATAGCGGGTACTTTCGCAATTTCTTGCGCATTCGTGTTATGCTTGATCTTAGGAAGCCTTTAGTGTCTGGATTTTGGTTACCTAAGCCCGATGGTACAAATGTGTGGATCTCGGTTTGGTATGAGAAGCTACGAACTTCGCTACAATTGTGGGAAGATTGGGCATGATAGGCGTGATTGTAACATGGAGAAGATGATGGAGGTTCTAATCCGGTGAGACACGTTTTGGTGTTCTGGCGGCCACTCCTGTTAGTCGTAGGCTGGGAGGAAACTCTCGTTGTGGTACGATGCGAAGGGGCGAAGTGGAATACATTAGGAGAAGTGAGTCGGAACAACTCTTCTAATTCTCGGCAGGAAGGGCTAATGCTACCGACGTGGATATCGAAGATTTGTTCTCCATCAAGTTACTCGACTCTGTGTCTGCTTTGCCGGGGTAATGGTCCTAGAAAAGCTCGCGAATCGAAGATCAAGAAATTCCAAATTCTATGAAACCAAATTGCAACTACTCAGTCGAGGTTGGTAATTCTAAGCGTATCATGCTTAGGACTAACACTCCTCTGGTGGCGATCTGCGTGGGTGAAGTCCTTTGCGATAAGACAAATTTGGGGACTACCAGGAGATGAAGGCTGCACACGGCACTCTGTCCCGAGGCAAACTCTCATGAGGTTGAACACTGTATTTTAGCGAGGCTCGGTTTGACAATCATCGGCCATGGTTCCATATTGTGGGAAGGAAATGAACACCGTAATCAATAGTTTGAGTTGTCTTGGCTTAAAGAGAAGTGCACTGATGTCCAGGATTGTGTGGATCCTAAAAGAAGACGGTTGGTCACGAGACAACTCTTGTCCGGGAGCGAGCATTTCTACCTTTGCGAGCAACTTAAGGAAAACCAAAGCAAAGATCGGGGAGGAGTGTCGGGAAGAGAATCAAAGGGCGAGAAGGAAAATATTCCGGTAGAGGAAGTACTAATTGAGGAAGAAATGGAGATATCGACAAAGAACACTCCGTTGAGTTCTAATTTCATCTTCAAAGCAAGCGGTGGAAGGAAAAAGAAGTTGATCGGCGATGGTTACAGTGGCCGGCCTTTAACGCCCACCAAGCCCTCATGAAACTCTTGTCGTGGAACCCATCAAGGCTTTGGGAGAGCCTCGGCAAATCAGAATCAAGGATTTGGTGAAGAAACATCATCCTTCATTAATCTTCCTAATGGAAACTAAGATACGTTCGCGAGAATTATGAAATTAAGCGAGCAGTGTGGGTATAATCGGGAGAGTGTATGTTGAGCCTACCGGTCTATACGGTGGGTTGGTGTGTGGTGGCGGGATGGGATCTCTGCGATAATGTTATACGATCTAAAAACCTTATCCATATGTTGATAGAATCATCAATCGTTAAGACCCCAAATATATGTCTTTGGTGTATGGACCTCCAAAAGAAAGAAGGGTGGTTTGGGATCGATGCGAAGTTTGGCGGTGATGTATCCGATTCACAGGCATTATTAGGAGACTTTAATGATCTCTTGACACAATCCGAAAAGAGGGTGGTAATCCTAGGTCAATGAGGAAAATTTTAAATTTTCAAAGTCTATTAGTGATTGTAACCTTATGGATTTGGAGTTCAAGGGCTCTAGGTTGACATGGTGCAACAAAAGAGCTAACGCTATCGTGAGAGAAAGATTTGACCGAGGCATTGGGAAATGTGGAATTCCGTGAAAATTTTGAGCATGCCTTGGTATTTCATATAGACCCCATTGGCTCGAATCACCATGCTCTCTTAGTTGATAGCTGTTTTTATGAAGAAAAAACACCGAGATCTTTCAAATTTGAAGCGTATGGATTCAACATGAGGATTTTCGAGCATTGTGGGGAGGGCTAGCAAGAAGGTGCACCGACACGCAGACAAGATGTCGGATGTGGTTAATAGGCGATCGACATGATGCAAAAAGTCGATGGTTTGGAGCATAAATGTATTTCCAAATTTCAGAAGACCATTGACCTATTAAGAAAGAAGTGAATTAGTGCATGATGGGCAACCTTACTCCTAATATCCCGAATACAAGTGACGATCCGACAAGGCAGTTGAAGATGCTTGGGCTAAAGAGGAATCTTATTGGTGGCAAAGATCGAGGATATCTTGGCTCAATTGTGGTGATAAAAATACAAAGTTCTTTCATACTAGTGTGATCCGAGGAGGCAAAGGAATAAGATTTTGAGATTGAAGAACGATAACGGTGTTTGGTTAGAAGATAAAGAGGAGATTAACAAGGCTTTCAACACCTTCTATGCCAGCCTCTTTTACGTTCAGTTGGGTCTCGCTCTATGGACCAGCACTATCTTTCATGCTTGTTTTATCAAGCTGCGTGGATGGAAGTTAACAGGGAAGTGTGCAGTATGGTAAAGGAGTTTTTGGAAGGGAATTCAAAATATGAACTTGATCAACTCCACCAACATTGTTCTCATTCTTAAGCTGGATAAATCAGAGGGGGTGCACCATTTTAGATCGTTCGGCTTTGCAATGTTTCCTACAAAATCATTGCAAAGATTTTAACCAACTAGATGAAGGATTTGATGAACAATATTATTTCACCAAATCAACGTGCCTCATTGTTGGCGAATGATTCAAGACAATATCGTAATCACCCATGAAGCTTTCCATTATTTGAGGCATAAGAAAGCTAGTAGGAAGTGGGAGTTAGCGCTGAAAATTGATATGAATAAAGCTTATGACCGGGTGGAATGAGACTTTTGGAGGTTGTAATGTTGAAGATGGGATTTTGCAAGGGTTGGGTCGGTTGTATTATGAGATGCGTTACATCCTGCCGCCTTCGTCCTTCAAGTGGATGGTTGCAAAGTTGATGAATTCAAGCAGGGAGGGGTGTGAGACAAGGAGACCCCTTGTCTCCCTACATGTTTATCTTGGCATCCGAGGTACTGTCACTCATGCCGCACACCATGTTGATCGGGGGATTTGAGAGGGATTAAATTGGCACGATCGGCTCTACCTTATCACACTTGTTTTTTGCGAGACGATGCACTTCGTTTGCAAGTGCGGAAGAGGTGAACCGTAAAGTTCTTAAAAAATAATAGAAGTATCTTGTGATGCCTCAGGCCAAGTGGTTAACCTTGAGAAGTCTAGCATTTTTCTCTGCTAATACACCGGTGCACGTGAAGGAGGAAGTATAAGCTTTCCTAGGGTTCCATACTCGGAGGACACCAAAAGTACCTTGGCTTACCTGGTCATTTGGGGTCGGTCAAAGCCGCGGCTCTAGCTTTGTGAGGGATAGAATCGGCCTAAAAATTCAAGGTGGAGGCGTGTTGCTTACATTCACGGTCGTGAAGTCTTAATAAAAGCGGTGGCTAATGTGATACCTACTTACCCCATGACATGTTTCCTCTTCCGAAGAAGTCTTGTGCAGAAATTGACGACTTTAATCTCCAGATTCGGTGGGGTCGAAAGGTGATTCGGATTCTATACATTGGAAAAATTGGAAATCCACGACTCGGCGAAAGGAGGAGGGGAATGGGTTTCGTGACTTACTTTGCTTTAACAAGGCTTTGCTAGCCAAACTGGACACGAGGCTACTTCGTAATCCCAATGATTTGTGGTGTAAGATTATGAAAGGGATTTACTTCCTGAGGGGGACTTTTCTCAAGGAAAAAAAGGGAATCATGCCTCTTGGAAATTGGTCTAGTCTCCTAGAGGCGTGATCTATTGATGGCGAAAGTATCTTTGGAAGGTAGGCAACGGGAGGTCCATTAGCGCTGTGGAATGAACCTTGGATTCAGGGGCGGATCGTGTCCGGTTGCAGATGAGACTCCAGACAGAGGAAGATAGTAAACTAAGGGTTGCGAACCTCACAAGGAATGGAAGCCGGGAGTTAAGTGCCATTGAATCTAGAATTACTCAAGCCGAGAAGGAGCTCGATACGAAAAAATCCCAATTGTTGTTAACGAATGCGCCGATGTGGTCGTTCGGTGGGTAAATAAAGATGGGAAGTACTTGGTCAAATTAGGTTACTCGATAGCAAGGGCGGAGGTTGATATATACAAGCCAAAGGATCCAGTACATCATCTATAATCCCTAAGACCCCGTGGAAATGTATTTGGAGGGTTATGGTCCCCCAAAAATTCACCGCTTTTATGGAGAATAGGATCGAGGGCGATTGCTTCTAAGGAGGCTTGTTTAAAAGAAAATGTCTCGCCGAACCCCGTATGTCCTATCTACCTAGTTGAAAATGAGACTATTGAACATTTACTATTCTTATGCCCCCGGACAAAACTTTGTTGGCTTTGGGAGCCCTTTGGGACTTAGGTTTAGTAAGTGGTATGTAAAACGTTGTGAGGATTGCCTAGTCAATATGTTAGGAGATGGGGATGTATTAGAATAACCATGGCAAGTCATTATTTGCCATTACATGTTTGGTGGATTTGGAAGAAGCGTTGTGATTGGGTGTTTAATGGGGGAGAAAATTGACGCAAATGTTGTGGTGCGACTTGTGGTCTCGGTGAAGGAATTCGAATTCTAAAGTGAAGGGGTTGCTAACAACAAAAGAATTTATGTTGATAAAGGGTGCGGAACTTGGCATGGGACAAACTGGCTGCTGGCTCAATCCAGGATTAACCTGAGATGAAGCTTTCGTGGATCATTGCTGAGAGGCCGATTGGGATTGGAGTGATGTCGAAACGATGACAAGGTGAGTTTATTGGTGGTATGGGAAATGCGTGTTGGCTGAATCTCCTTCATGGCGGAGTGTATGGTAACGTAGGGAAGCTCGCCCTCCGTGGTAAGTTCCCCGATTCCCCTAAATTTGAGACCGACCGTGAATATTTGTACAAGCTTTGATCAAACGATCGAACTATAGATGGTTGTGAATGGCAGTAGGGATTTGTTATCGAAATTTTGGGTTGCTAGATTCAATGGATGATGTGTCCTTTTCTCTTGTTGCAAGACAAGGAAATAAAGTAGCTGATTATCTAGCAGTTGGTGCCGCAAAGAGGATGTATCGACAAGATTGGCTGGTTTGTGCTCCATCCTCTTTATGCCATTTTTTAGTCCATGATTCTGAAGCTTCCTAGAAGTAGCGGAATAAGTCAGATAATGTGCAGAGGTTGTATGATAGGGAAGGTATTGGTTGATTGATATACTCTCATGTGCTTAGTGCTAGCTGATATATTCTGCTGGTTTAGTTTTGTTTGTTCTTAGTATAGCTGATATATTCGCTGGTATAGTATTGTTTGTTCTCAATATAGGTTTATTTTGTTTTGGTGAGTTGTGGGTTAGGTTGTAATGTTAGGCATTTTGTGAGCTTTCTTTTGCTTTGGCTATTAGTGTGTGTAATCTTGATTTGATTTTAATAAAATTGATATTTTTCGGACAAAAAAAAAAAACACAACGATGCTTGCGTGAGGTGGTTCTTGTCTTGAGTTCTGAACAAGCCTTCCTACTGTTCAGAACTAAAAAAAAAAAAAACCTTTGTACAGAGCATTTTTTCCTTTAAAAATACAATCAACTTACCAATTAATATGTTTGTGTATTAAAACATTAGTAATAATTTGGAGACTAATTAATGTTTATTGGTCAATTTATCCTTATAATTAATGTATAAATATCACTCATACAATTCTTTTCTATTTAAAACTTGATTTAATATAAATAAAGTTAAACAACTTTTATAATTTAAAATATATTTAATAAGTCAACCACCCTTCCTTACTTTTGAGGTAAAAGTGACTTATATTTTAAAAAAACAGAGAGTAAGAATTGCAAATGTACAATCATGACTGGCATGGAAACTGGTATCAAATGATGAGAGCACATTCCAAGAAAAGCCTGCTGTGAATCTTTCATAAAAGAAACCCCTACGAGCAACACTCAATTTTTTTTTAAAAAACAATATATTGTAGGAGAAAATAATATTATCTTCGTTTTCCCCCTGTTTTACATTAGATCACTAAAAGTCATTTCGCGAACAAAAAAAAAAGGAAAAAAATCTCACTTTTCAGCTAATTAAAGCACTACACATGAACATGTTAACTTCATTAAGCAAATGCGAGTTCTGAATTAGGCTCTTATTTCCTCACGTAACCAGTCAAAAAATTGGAATATTACAGGACACATATCAGAGAGACTAAATTTTTTCACTCATGACCTAATCCATCCTGAACAGAATGCAAGCTCTTCACACTAGAATTCCCATATCTTGAAGCTGCAATGAGATATGCTACAATAGTTGCAACAAGAACCCCAAACACCAGAAGAAAGAGCTGAAAGTTAGCAAGCAATTCACCCCTAACCTCACTGTCTTCAGAATGGCACATGATTTCATCGCCTTTAAGCTCGCATCCACGGGGCATCATCGGGCCATAAAGAACAAAGGCGGTTTGCCAGAACCAAAAGCCTTGGAGGGTAGTGGCAATGCCACTGCACAAATCTGCAGGGAAGCTGGTGGGGAAGATGGCACCAGCAATTGCAGACAGAATGCAGAGTCCTATGAGAAGCACAAGGATGATGTGGAAGTAACCCTCAAGGCCCTTGTGGCTTGTTGAGTGAAAGTAGAATAGAAGATACTCTGCACAGAATGCTGTGGCAGCTATAAAACAAAGAGCACCTTCTTGCAATGCAAAAAATCTGAATATGTTGGATGAATATGTAAGTGAGGTTGAAAAGTAAATGGATATGAATCTTCACTGAAGAGATGGGAAACATCAAAGGCTAAAATGATGATGGAACAGAAAAAGGAATGAAATGGTATTATTTTCTTTAAAAAAAACTGATTTTGCAAATGAGAAATGTTTGCTGTATAAAAGGAGACAGTTACTGTTGATGTCATATTAAAATCACTTCAACTTAAACAATTATCCTATTTGGTAGTGGTATATTTTCCCCTATAGCGTAGGTTCCTAAGCCTTGGGACTCTTGTAGAGAAAGGAAAGAGTTTTCTATTACGATATTCAAGAAGTTTAAAGCAATGACGGTAAATATTGAATCAGATATCATGCCCTATATGGGAATTATCTTGATCATTGGAAGACAAATAATTATTTTTTTGGGATGCAACGGGGTCTAATAAATAATTATATTGAATCAAAGATGGAGAAAACAAGGAAAAAAGAAAGATAAAGATTTTGCAGGGCAATAACAAATGATTAGTATAAAATCACCTATCCTTGTTGGGGAAGTCACCAGAAGTCATAATGCTGTCTTTTCTAAGAATGATCAGATTCATGAATCATGCCAATAAATTGGCCCCCATTACGTGATGCAAATCATACAATCAAACACTATGATGTACTGTAACGCTTAAATCTTCCAACCAAAAAATCATACGAAATTAAACATATAAAAAACATCAAACCCAAAATCCTAATCTCGCAAGAACTCTGCTTAAAGGAACAACCTAACTAAGAAAATTGCCCTGAGCCTCACATACACCTAATGAACTTGCAGTTCGCCTAATTTTAACTATTGATTCACCTCATGAACCCAAAGCCTAAAAGTTAACTTAAATGTGCAGGAAATTGCCAGAAAAATCAAGGAAAATGTAAGGGGAAAATTTGATAGGAGGAGAAAACTAATCGACTAACCTTGTCTTCTCCGAGAGCAGGGCAACAATACTGAAGATAAAGAACATAAGAAGCATCCCTGAGTGTTCAAAATTGTTCATATGAGATGGATTCAAGACCCCATTTACAGTAAACTTGAGATGGGTTGCATACAAGAACTCGACGCACAGGTCAATGAAAGAACCAATTAATATGACATAGAGCTCCAAATGCTTGAACCTTCCATCAAACCCATTCACGGGATTCCACACCTGGACCCGAAACTTTTTCGGGTTGGATACAAATCTCACCATAGCACCCCATACATGCCAAGCCCCCACTAGAAGAAACAGTGTTCCTGGCAAGGCATGACCTTTGAAAGATCCCATCTTTCTGATATGTTTTTACAACTCTGGATATTTCTTTTTCCTCGAATACTGGCCAATAGATAGACGATCACCTGTTTTGAATGAAAACAGTTTCAAACATCAACTTTGAAACTGCGACTAGCAGCCATGGATAGACTTGAACAAGCAAAAAAAAAAAGTATGCTTTACAGATTTTGAATCGAATAATTATTAAGTTCTTTTGTGTAACTTTTAACGGGTGCGAGAAAAAGGTATCCCAGTTTTCTTTTCGTACTTTTTCTAACAGTTCTCGAGGAAATAGATTGGGAAGCTTCCTATCTGTTACCGACCAAACACATCCGACATGGCCCTCAGTTTCCCAGGAAACAAACAAAGAAAAGTCTGGTAATTAAGCAAACTAGAAGCAATTCAGCTACTACAGATACCCTTATTAGCAAGTCAATGTGAAACGATGTACTTTCGAAGCGAGAAAAAGGAAAAAGATTTTCCAAGTGCATACGAACTGGAGACCAGAAATTTTTTTGATGTCAAGATCGAAATATAGCATACAGCACAGTCCCACCGTAACACCAAAGTCAAAGAGCAAGAGAATCGAAAGCATGATTCCCAGTCAAGAAGGGATACTAAAGGAGGAGGAAGACAAACAGATCCATCGATAAACTGTGGAAATTTCTCATACCATCAACAAACCCAACAATTCCTAACCCATCTCGTTCTTGTAGACTTGATTAGAGCTGAACTACCATTTCCTTACTTTTTCTTTGGGTAGAATCGACTGAACGTGAGAAAAAAACAGTCGAGATTTTACTACTGATATCAGATGAATAATTAGGTACTTTACATCGAATGATAGGGTTATTATATAAAAAAAGTCGAAAAGGGCAAAAAAGAATAATGAAGCAATCATGAAAGGGTTTAACAGCTTACGGTAATGATTTACGAAATCAGCGATGATGGATGATAGGGGTGGTTGCAGAAAGCAGAACTGCGTCGTCCGCTCTCTCTCTCTCTCTCTCCCCCACGATTATGATCACAATGATTTCATGTATCAAAAGAATAAAATTACTTTCTAGTTGCTTCCGAAGGAATCTCAAATCACAATACAATCACAGAATTCTATATAAGCAGACAAAAAAGTGTTCGGTGTCTGTGTGGTTGCGACCGAAGCCTGATACGCTGATGACGATATGGTGGTGATGGGATCTGAGACCCATTTCATCATGGGTTCGGGTCTGATGGGTCCAAATAGGAGGTGGCCCAGCACTAACAAAAATTCCGTTGTTTGCATGAACTCCATGAAGCCAGGAACTTAAAAAGTGACAAAATAAAAAAAAAAAAAACACAAAGAAGTACATAAAAATATAATTATTTTGTAACTTCTGGTGTGTGGAAAATATTTTATTATTGTGCATTCAAATTGGGAGATTATCTATGTTCACAACGAAATGGGACCATGAAGATATAAAAGTGGGTCCGGTTTGGAAACCAAATAAATAGAAAGCATGCCGTTTTCGGAGCTCTGAAAATCTTTATGCAATAAGGTCCCACTTTTTGTGGGGCCGGCCGACGGCGAGGGAGCGGGTTTGTTAGACTTGTTGAGAAAAAATGTTTGTATATTTTTCTGTCGAAAAAGCATGAAATATTTATGTATTTATTATTTCTTCTGCAGATAAGGCACTGCGTGAAAGGCGTGTTGGTGAAAAATACCACTTAAATCTTAATTATAAGTTCAGTCGGTCAAAATTTTTGATGATAAATATAAATCCAATTTAAAAGTTATTAATGATTTTTTTTTTTCAATTTCACCCTTTTAATAAAATAAGTCGATAAGAGAAAATGTGTTGTTTCTGTTTTGAATACTCATTAAATAAGGTTGGGTTTGGAAAAATCAATTGAATAAAGACATTTTAAATGTCTTAACTTTCATTTAGTATATGAGATTTGATTGGATTGAACTTTTAATAAAGACCAAAGTGATAATGATTAAAATTCTCAATTTGTTTAATAAAGACCAAAGTGATAATGATTAAAATTATCCGAGGAGATCTCCATAAAAAACAATTAAAGGACCAAAATTACCAATCAACAATTAAAAAGTAAAAAAAAACACACATTTGGTGCAAATTCGCCAACGAACTATTATCTTATCACCGTCTCTGTCTCCATCTTACATCAATGTCACAAGAGTGTCGGTGACGTTCAGCATCTCCAAAGCTTCCATTGTTATTGGGTGTTCCACTCACCTCTTGAACTCATCCAACAAATCACGCCTTCGACTAAAGACGCGCCTACACCCTCATTCCATCCCTCCGATGCCACAAGCAGGCACCGCTTCTCGCCACATCACCTCGTTCCTATGGATCCCATCTCTATTGGTGTTTTCCTTATCCAACAAAGAAGCGTTAACCGCTCTTTTCTTGATCAGCGCAAGGCCTCATATTGCCTCATATTTTAACTTAATTTTGATAGTTGTTTTTTTAATAGTTATTTGGTGTTTTTTTCACTTTTTAATTGTTAATTGTAATTTTGATCCTCAATTATTTTTGTATCAGACGCTTTCTTAGGAAATAGTTAGTTGACAAATCTACATCTTTAAAAAAAAAAAAAAAAAAAACAATGATGATAAGATAAAAAAAAAAGGAGAAAAGCCCGATCCGAAGTTGCCACAATCTGACTGAAAGACTTTGAGAAAGAATAACACACGCGAGAGATCTAGAGGAGTAGGCTTAAGAGAAAAGAAAAATAGAATAATAAGAAAGACCCCCACCAAGCCCAACAGTGATATACGGTGGATAGTCGGCAAGAATGAATTAAATATGAACATCTATATATATATATATATATATATATAAAAACATTCTATTATCAAAAAAAAAAAAAATATATTTTCTTTTGACAAGACCCCAAGTCAGAGAAAAGAGAAGAAAGCAAAACAATGCATCTTGTATAGAGGTGGGGTCTACGGTTTTATTGGTTTGTCCGTCATATTAAAATAATATTATTTAAAAAAAATACTTGTAATGTTTATTGGGTTAAAGATCTAATTTCTTGCGGAAGTTTCTTAAGAGATCACCTAGCACCCCAAAATATTTTGGATTATTTTTACCGGAAGTTTACAAGCATGTAATTTTGTCAATTCATTGATCTTGATCATTGGATTGAGATCATTTTATTCGAAAACTTATAAAAATTTTCTCTTCAACAAAACTTCTAGAGCAAATTTGCTTAAAAGTTAAAACTATGCAGACATATATAAAAGGATCAAATAAAATAACCATTCCATGCAAGTACACGAAAGTTGCGGAATACACTAAGCTTGCCACGCAACGGAACCCACTAAAACCACGAGCACGAGAGGGACCCACTTAGTGATCGGTTAGTAAAATGGAGAGGAGAGGTGTCAAGCGAGTAGCTTACTACTTCGCTTTTATATAGGTAAGATAAGTAAAGGAATTTATTTTGGCGGTTGATACAATAAAAATGAAAGATGTTAAGCAAAGCGCCATTTACTGCTCTACTTTTATATAGGTAAGATTAGTATTAGGTGTCAAGCCAAACAAAAAAATAGTATTAGGTGGCCAAATCAAGTACTATGAATCTATGATATTAAGTCATTAACTAAATATTACGAGGAAGAGTTCGTACTTGGTACTCAATCTTACAAGTTTGAACTTTGAAGTCTCGAGACGATTTTGGCCATCCCCAGTTGCGCCTATAATCACCCAGCCGGGTAGGGCACCTCTCTCTAACCGGATTTAAACATTAGTTAGTCATCATTGTGAGAAACAAACTCTTTTCACTAAATTCATCGCTAAATTCAATCCCCAGTTGGTCTACCTTCTTTTATTAAAATAACATTCTTATTATAAGTCTACTTGTAGATGAATATTTTGGTCCTAATTATATAAATCTACGTAAAGCTTAATAATGATTGTCTTCCAATCTTATCATTATTTATGAAAGTATGTAAAGAAAAAAATAATAAAATTTAACGGAAATAGGGGAAAACCCCACCATTAGAAATTTAATCACTTGAATAACCTAATAAGTTTATATATATGAGGATTGATAGTACTTTGATTGGGGTCATTCTCACTAATTAATTTTTTAAAGGAGGACTTTTCTCCAATTTCCTCTAAAATTTAAGTAATTTTATATTTTCATTTTTTTCCAACTAATACATTAACTATTTTTATTTTTATTAAATTCATATGCTTTTCGATCTTTTTACATTCAAACTTACTTTTTTTATTAATCATCCAAACATATTTCAGTTTTTCAAGCTTATTTTTTTAAAAATCAATCCAAACATAAATCATCACATCACACAATTTAACCTTTACACGATCTTATATTTGCAAAAATCATATTGAAAAGTTTGGTCACTTCTACTACCTCTAATTCAAACACACCCTAAACAACAAGTCAATTATTTATTGCCTCTTTGGTTCATAGAATTAGTTAAAATATGGGTTTGTTTAGGTTAGTGGTGTCTTAAAAGTTATCGACTTTTATAAAAGCGCAGTTGGAAAAAAATCGAGGTTGTAAATATGATTTGTGTTTGAATATTTCTATTTGGCTTTTGTAGAAATGACATTTTTCTAAAATGATAAGTATTTGAATTATTATTTCAAAAGTCGGTTAAAATAAAAAATGATAAAAAGGACATGAATTTGAATTTATAAAAAATAAAAAGATGGTTTTTTTAGATAAAGAAAAGCGGGAAGTGAAGGAAAGCTCCATCGGAAAAAAATAATGGGCCCCACGAGTTCTCCATAATCCCTCACAAGTTCAGATTTTTTTAATTGTAGTATGAAGAGAGGTATTGAGATAATGGCCCCACGAATTCTCCATAATCCCTCACACGATCAGAGATAATGGGCCCCATGAATTCTCCAACGCTGACACGAAGGAAGCTCCTGGAGGGAGCTTTTATTTTTATTTTATTTTTTTGATAAAAAGGTTTTGGAGTTGTTCGGCGTCGATCCCACCAATGTTAGGGTACGGCCTCGCCTCTTTGAGCACTTAATGGGAGTTACGAGATCGCTACCAGCGAGTTAAAGCGGGACATCGAGGGATCGAACACACATTCCTTTAGGATTTGGTAAAATCCCTTACCCTGAGCTTTTAATTAAGGAGCTTTTAAGTGTAAAAGTCCGGTAAGATTAAAGCTTATCCAAAGTCCAAACACACCTCTTGGGCTTTTTTGCTTTACTAAAAACGTATCCAACACACGTTTCATTTTTTTGCCTTAAACGCTCAGAATAAAGCTGACCCAAATAGGCCCAATATATCACTCAATGTCTAAATGTTAAGTTACTTGTAAGAAAAAGTTTGGTTACTCTCAATCCTGTATGCCTGCAGGAGTAAAGTTATAAGCACTTGTCTGCGGATTGTGGGTGAAGCCAACCCTCTCTTAAAAGTTTTCTATAAAAAAAACAAGTTTGGTTCAAAATATAAATCACATGACATTTTTTCCCCATTTTGGCCCTATACAATTTTAATCAGGAAGAGAGTAAAAGAAAAGAGATATGTGAAAATCATTTGCAAAGCACTAAAGAGAAACCAAAAATAAAAATAAAAAAATAATAGGGACAAATTTTTAGAAAATTTTATCCATTTAATGCATCAATTCCTTGATGTGACAATAGAGAATAAATGACTTACAATAAATTTGCTTGGTACGATAGAGTAATAAAATATAGGGTAAAGGAGTAAAAATACACACGTGTGTTTTATCTTTGGGAGCGCCAACACCATAGGTTTTTTTGGGAGCAAAAATACACACGTGATTATCATTTTGGAGCAAAAAGCGCGTCCCACCGTTATGTTCTTGTTCACCGTGATGAAAAGAAAAGAAGTGAACATAATATAATATAACGAGATGTGCTTTTGTTTTAAATAGTAACACGTGTGTATTTTTGCTCCCAAAAATATGGTCTTTGAAGCGATTCCCGAGATAAAATACATGTGTATTTTACTCCTACCCTAAAAATATTTTGATATTTCTTAAAGATAGATAAAATAAGAAGGCAAAAATACCCTTTCAATGAAAAAAAAGAAAGAAAATAAAAAGCCACTCTCACTCCAGTTGCTTCTTCCCCATCCCATGCAAAGCGACCCAAAAATTCTCATCTTCTTCATGAATAATTCAGAAATCATTCATAGAAAGAACGCAGCAACGGAGAAGTTAAATTTTTCTTCAAGCAAATTGATGAAGAAACAAACAAATACATGAGTAATAAACTCCATGATATTGGTCATTGTCATTCAATGGTTAATGTTGACAGGACAAATATGGTTGAGCGACTTGACCTACTCGATATGTCGGCAAAGGTTCGGCTCAATGAATTAAAGAGTCCAAGAGTTAGGTCGGTTGGTAAGTGCTATTTTAACTTAACGGGTTTTAAGTTCGAAGTGGAAATGCAGTGTGTGTGGGTGGTAGAGGCTTCCTCCAAAGGGGTCAATCCTGGTCTGTCGGGATTAGTGCCTGGGTCGTTGATCTTACGCCCGAAAAATATTTTCTACCCTAAGACACTGGGATGCACTACATAAAAATAAAAAATAAAAAGAAGAAGAAGAATCCAAGAGCTATTATGCATGAAATGCCATCCGTAATATACTTATTAAATGGGACCAAATCCATGGAAACATGGGTTTACTAGGATTACGTGTAGTGATCATCTAAAACCAAACCACCATTATATTAGTAATTTACAGTCTACAATCGGGATAAAATTAAATGAGTCAGTTTAATGATTTTAATGATGCAAGACTTTGTTAGGTCTTGAAAAATGAGGGTAAAACGATAAATATTTAATTATCAAGAAATTTGCCAATAAATACTTGTTTAACAATAAATTTTGTAAATAGATATTTATGAGTAATTTTCCTAAACTTGTACTCCTCTTGTGCTTTGTATGGGGCAAGGAGAGAAAGTTTATTTTTGACTTATATAAGTTTCAGAATTAAATTTTTTATCCGAATGTATAATTATACTCCTTCCGGTTCTTTTTATAAGAGCTTCAAATTTGAATTTTCTTGATCTTTTTATAAGAACTGAAAGAGTTGTCTCAACATTTAATGATTAATTAAAGGGTTGATGATACTTATATTTACTCTACTTCTCTCTTACTTACCCTTTTATAAACAAGGGCAAACTTAGAAAAAAAGTTTATTTCAAAACATACTTATTATTTTTAACTAATTATAACGGCTTTATTAAACTACGTAAATCGATTATCGAGCTCTTACAAATAGGATTGAATGAAGTATCATTTATTTATTGTTTTGTTGACTTTGTTTTCATGGAGTACTATTGTTTAGGCTAAAGTATACTTTTAACTCTTTAAATTTTATATGAGGCATACTTTTGATCCCGAATTATATATAAAGTATACTTTTTGACCTATTTTTCTAATACTATTAATGTTGCTAACAAAAATGTTGGTACATCAAACTCAAATGATAACTTTGCGGCTGACAAAGGATATTTAAGTTTTTATTTTTTTAATAAAATATATTTAAATTATTAAACTAAAATAAAAGACAACCCATTACAAATGAAATCAAGATTTTGTTATTTAGATTATTAAACTATTTTTTATACAATCGAGGTTACGATATTGTTTGCTTCATTAGATTTTAGATATTTTCGGTTTGAACATATTTTAAATTTAAGATTAATAGTATTGAATTACACAAGCATCACTTCAATTTGTTGTGTTAGTGTCTTACATTAGCAACTTTAACGATGTTAGAATTATATGACCAAAAGTATACTTTATAAAGTTAAGAGAATTTTAGGTGCAAAAGTGACTATGTGGTTACAAAAGTGGAGCAAGATTAGCATTGACCGTTAGTTGACCATTATCGCTGACGTGGCAGTGGGATCTGACTTCTCCATTAAAATTAAGCCACCTGTCACTCCTTCTCTCTCTTCCATATCCACCTGTCACTCTTTCTCTCTCTTCCATTCAACTTCTTCTTCCCTTCTTTCTCACCGACCGGAAGCCACCACCGACGATCGATGATCCAAGCAAAGCCACCATCGCCGACGATCCAAGCCCACTTCGCCACCGCCGACGATGCTTACAAACCTTTCATAAACCTTTGATTTTCTGTAAGCCCTAGTCATATTCTTATCCCCAATTCTCAACAACGATGCTTCTATCTCCGAGCCACTCTCTCGCCGTATCTCCTCGCCCTCTCCTTCTCTTTCCCAAGTTTAGTGCAAAATCCCAATGATTCATCCTCTCGAAATCACTCCCAGATCCCTCACAAGAACCATGCCGTCCTCGATGAGGACGCATATGTTGCCGCCATCGAGAAGATCGTCGGCGCGACTTCTTCCCTGATATCTCAAGCTCAAGGATCGCCTTGGCGGCTTGAAGCAATCAAGACGGGCGATCCTGGTTGGATTCGTGATGCCAGGTTGAAGATCATGGAACGCCGTGACGCAAGGCAAATGGCCCGCTTGAACCCACCATCCGGATCTGGATCGTTGTTCCCTCTCCATCCTCGTTGTTTCCCTTTTCCCTTTTCTTGGATCTGGTTTGAATCTCACCTCATCACACAATTTTTTGGTTTTGGAATCGGGTTCATTATTTTTTTGTTGGTTTTTCAATGCTGGGTTCATGATTTCTCCGGAGATGGTTGCAAGTTTTGGGTCTTTTGGTTTAATGTTAGTTTCTTTGTGCGTTTTTGTGTGTTTTGTTTTGACAGAGAGTGGACTACGTTGTTCGTGCTTTTGGATCCTATTGTTTTTCGATTTGGGTGTCTTATTTGGTTCATTGTGAATTTTGCTTCAGTCGGTCCGATTCTTAAATTCGATTTCAATTCTTAAATTTTTTATGCTTCACCTGGTGCGGTGGTTTTTCGCTGGAGGTGGGTGACGGAAAGAGCGGAAGGGATGAATTGAGAGATGAGGGTCCGACGAGGAGGTGGGGGCGGCGGCGGCGGTCCGGATCGAAGGTGGGGGCTCAAGGTCCCGCTTAGTTGGATCTGCGAAGAAGAAGAAGGTCAAAATGCAAGGAAGAAGAAGGTCAAAACCAAGGATTGAAATGAAACTTTTAAAAGTTCATGGAGGGACTAACTTGAAATTATCACGAAATGTGTGCGGGTGATTTGTAATTCATAACAACCCGAAAACCATCAACATCCATGTCATCATCCACGTCATCATTTTCAAGACAAAAAAGTCAACTAACGGTTGAATGTGTACTTTTGCTCCACTTTTGTAACCACATGGTTATTTTCGCACCTAAAAAAATATTTGCATCGAACGCTCTTTTGACAAAAGCACATGTACATTTTTGCACCTTAACCCTTTATTAAATATGTGTAAAGTTGTAAAGTTATTAAATTTGAATACAAAGTCGGTGAAATTTAAAGTTTTTCTTAACCTATGTAAAACATGCTTGGTAGAAGTAACTTATAAATAGGACTAGAGGAGTATCACCTCTTATCCTTAATATAAGGGTCAATTGACTATTGGTGAGAGATTAATAAAATTTAAAAAAATTATATTAAAGTATTTATATTTATCAATTTTCTCTAAACTAATTTGTCCGATTTATAAACCGATATATAATTTGATGACACACAATATATATTATGATTAAGTAATTTATTTAGTTTTCTTAATCTATAAAAATTAATTGATTCTTATATTAAGAATTGAGTGAGTATTAGATGAGGAAGAGAGTGATGATTTCCCTTCATCAAGTGGCTTAAATTCGTGTCAGCAAAGTGATCAATGATTCTAACAACCCACACCTTAGAAGGCATAATATTATCAACTTCAGGCTTATTATGCATGGGACCAACGTTTGAATAAAAATGAGAGTAAATATCTTTTTGGTCAGACAAAAACGTGATCTCCATTTTGGTTCTTTACAAAAAAAAAAAAGTCATTTTTAGTTCATAAAAATGACGAATAGATCGATTGATGGACATTTTGATCCCTCACAAATTTTCAGTCATTTTAGTCTATAAAAGGATGAATAAAGGTCGATTTTTTTGTCGACTAAAATGGGTCCGTATTTTTATCGAAATTAGAAAAGGTATTTACTCTAAAAATGATTCAACTTAGAACTGGCCATTATAAAACGGTCATACAAATTTAATCAATTCTCAACCATCATAAATGGTCAACCACCATTATCAATTATTGTTCAAAAACCACCATTATCAATTCAGTGCGGGAAACTGTAAGGATGAGATCATGAAGAACTAATAACATTACAATAGTTGACTATCGTACACCATTACAAACATTAATGAAGATATTATCACAAAAATTATATGTCACTAATACAAAAGCATGCTTTTTATTATTTATTTATTTTTAATGAACGCTGGAATCCATCCATTAAATAATAAGAGTACAAACAAGAAAGACTACAAAACACCAACATATATTAAAACTAAGTAGAAATAGATGTATTCTTCCACCACCACGTCTTGAGTGTGAGAATGAAAAAAATGGTGTTGGAAGTTCTTCCATAGACAAGAAGTTGGGCGAAATTCAAATTAGTTGGAATCAAAGATTCTAATAAACTGGGTAAGATACCAAAAAGAAAGACTACGAAACTAAATAGCTAAAAACATCGAAAATGCATTTTTGAATATTGGCCAAGAAATTTCCCAAATTAAAACAGAGACATTTTTGGAATATTTACAACTGGAGGCGCTTAATGCTGATACCTCCATCCTACCGAATGAATCACAGGCCTCCACGTGTAAGCCTCTTTCGAAGGACGCAAACTTTTCACCTGACGTGGGATCTCCTATGGGAGAAATCATCATGTTAACTTGATTTGTCATCGTCATCCATAATTTAGTTTGATAAGTTAGAAATAACAACTTAGTTAATATTAATTTTAGTTAGTTGTTCATATATTTTATATTTTTTAAAAAGTGAATATTTAATTAAGATTTTATAAGTAATAAAAAATAAATATTGCTAATTCTTTTAATTTTATTAACATGGCCAAGATGAGATGTTGTATTTTGATTGATTAGACCTTAAATTAAATAACAAAATTTCTCCACCCACTTGTGCCGTCCCTCTCCACTCTCTTCCATGTTTCCTAGTCGTTCGATTCGATCTCTCTTTTTGTCTTTCCTCCTTTCCCTCCTTTACGTCGTCGTTTTCTCTCTGGTCTTCTGCTTCCAGAAGCGAAGCCAACTTACTTCAACCGTGAGCTCGAGAATTCTCGAAGAATCATCGGCAATGCGAATTCTGAGAATTTTCTCAGGCGTGATGCTTGAGATTGCCGGTGACTCCACCATCCTGCGACTGTTATGTCCACGATGACTAATGATCAGGTCGCTCAGCTGACGGTGATCTCGCCGAAGCATAGCAATCATTCAGCGTGATTTTTGCTGGAATCCGTCATCGGGAATTGATTGTTTTGTGTAATAGATATATATATATATATTTTTGGAGTTTGTTGTTTGTATATTATTTTGGAGTCGAAAGACTGAGAGTTTGGTCTTCAACTTCGTTTTTGAGCGATGTCGTCGAAGGTTGTGTATGAAGGCTGGATGGTGCGGTATGGCCGGCGAAAAATCGGTCGATCGTTTATCCACATGAGATATTTCGTGCTCGAGCCCCGGTTGCTAGCTTATTACAAAAGGAAACCACAAGATAATCAGGTAATTTGACCATTTTCCTGCTATTCTGTCTACTTTTTTTGTTCCGTTGGAAAATGATTTTACCCTCCTTTTGGCCAAGTTCAGAGTTATTGTTAAGTTCCAGGAGCTCTGTTTTTCTTTTGGTTATTCTCAGAAAGGGGATAAAAAAAAAAAAAGATAACAGTGAAGATTTAGACCTATATTTCGACTTTTTTACAAATTATGCTTTCTGATTTCTTTTCTATCTTTTCTTGTCCCCTGGAAGTCTGTTAACGAAAATATCAATTTGAACCGTCTGTTTATGTTCATCAGGTTCCTATTAAAACAATGTTAATTGATGGCAACTGTAGAGTGGAGGATAGAGGCTTGAAGACCCATCATGGACATGTGAGTTCTGAAATATTTTTAATTATTGCCTTTTATTTTGAGTTTTTTTTTTTTTTAATGTAGCAATGGATACCGCAGGAATCCACTGCTCCTGAAACGATCAACTGACATTCAACTACACTTCTTATATGCCAAGCTAATCCCAAAAGTAATTGTTGGGTTTACAACCTTTCTGCTACAGGGATGTGTAGAGTTTAATGCTACTTGGGAATAGGAATATTCTAAATGGCAACTAGTGCATTATAGGAATGAGAGGCAGTGTTGTTAACTGATACGTGTTGCATACTGTATGAAAGGACAATCCATCAAAATATCAGATGTCATGCGTTTTGGCAAAAATAAAGAAAAAAAGGCTTTCAACATTATAAAGTTCTGAGATGAGAAGTTTCTTTGACATGGTTGATTCTCTGAACCTTTTGTTCTACAATTGTAATTGTATTGATTTTGATCTAAATAAGTGTTATTAGTTGAGTATTTTAGCTGCATATGAGTGGAATCACTGCACTTTTGCATATTTTATTTGCATGCTGGGGCTTAGTTTTGTTGCAGCCAGCTGCAGCAAATTTTATATTATTAATGTTGTGCATGCAATACGCAAACTCTTACTGATCACTTATATCAGCACCCATCAGCTGTAAGGAAGCATTCCATTTCACCTGTTGATGCAATTTCAAGTGATCTGATAACCCCCTTTATCTAAGAGGATTTTTTTTTTTTTAAATTTAATATTTTTCTATTGTTATTGTAAAGTTGAATAACAATTTGACCACATGCTGTTTTGTGTGTGGCATATTCTTGTCAAATAAAATAAAATAAGAGTGGTATATTCTGTTTTTTGTTAATACTCTTTGCAAATGCGTCCATTGAAGATAATTTGAGACTTTGAGTTGTATATTTGCCATAATGCTTTTCTTTCTACCATTTTAACTTTATTTATTTTCTTCTTTGCAGATGGTTTATGTTTTGTCTGTTCACAACAAGAAAGAGAAACACCATGGAATTACGGTGAGTGGATTTAGTTCTCATACATTTTACCAGCACATATGTATACACTCGCACATTCAATCTTTGTGTCAGTAAGGTTGTCTAACTTGGTGCATTTTAAAATGTTAAGTTTGTGTGAAAATATAGTGAATAGTGCTGTGTGGCTGTGTGCATAATTTAGTTGGGTTCTTGTTGCAGATGGCAGCATTTAACATACAAGAGGCCCTAATGTGGAAGGAAAAAATTGAGTATGTAATTGATCAGGTATGTTATATCCATTAGCATCGTTCAAGTATGTATTGTTATTGTCTGTATTATTGAATTCTGATTAGCCTCTATCTTTTGATATATTTGATTGAAAAGTAAGAAAAGCAATTTTCTTGATACATTGCTGAAAAGTTGGCTTGATATGTGATAGAGTCAGCGCAGGTATTGAACAATTAAACTCCTGATCTGGGAGAATTAGCAAGAATCTTTACTAATTCCACAAGAACAGCCCTCTCCTTAGTAATTAGGTCAGAATCTGAACCCTAATTAACTAATAAAGCCCAAGAGATTACTCTGGTATTATTTCTCTGAAACTCGTTATGTTTTATTCATAGGTTAAGAGCCTTTAAATAGGACTAGGTTTACAGAGAGACTCTAATAAGGAATTCAAATAGATAATGATAAATCTAAATCATAACAACCAAATCTATCTAGTTGTTATGATATTTCCTAAAGATAAAGATAGATAATGATAAATCTAAATCATAACAACCAAATCTATCTAGTTGTTATGATTTTCCTAAAGATAAAGATAATAATAAAGATCTAAATCCTAACAACCAAATCTTATCTAGTTGTTAGTGATTTCCTAAAATAATAGAAACAGATTCGATTAATTAAATAATCAAAATAAACTTAAATAATAATGAATTAATTCCTAATTAGTTTATTCTTCCTAGAATAAACTAATCCATAATGATTTGGGTCTCTATCATTTCTCCCCCCTTGGAAAACGACTTGTCCTCAAGGCGGAAATCGAGAAATTGTGTAGCAACCCGATCGTACTCTTCCCATGTAGCGTCCTGCGGAGAGTGGTTCTCCCATTGTATGAGGATTTCCGTTCTTGCAGAGCCGGGGTCCAGCGATGCCGAAGCACCCCGGGAGGGTGTGCAGAGGAATTCCATATCTTCGACAAGGGGAGCGGCGGCGAGGTTGGACCGCTTGAAGCCACAGTGCGAGCGGAGTAAAGAGACATGGAAGACCAGGGTGGATCTTGGCCTAATAAATCCACGAGCTAGCAAGTCATTTATCCGGGCCTCGATCTCGTCTTTTTGACAGCCGAGGAGAGCGGTAAGGCCGTAAATTAGGTGGTGCCGAACCCCAGCACCGGTGGGATCGATGGTAATGCCGCGAGATGGGGGTAGTAAGGTAGGTTTGGCAAACACATGAGAAAAGTCATGGTAGATCCGAGTCATGTCGAGTGCCTCCTCTTGGTCAAGCTTCGGTTTGGTAGAACTCATAACTTTGTAGGCTTATTGGAGATTGAAAGCTCAGTAGGCATGATTGGGGAGTATTAGGAATTTCGCCTTGCAATCAGTATCTTTTTCCATTCGACTTGAAAATTAGGAACATTTCGTTCCAGTTGGCTTCGACAGTGTTGAGAAGCCGACCATTTGATGCCTAATACGAAATCCGATCCCGGTAATTTAAACGGGAAAAAATGGGGGTCGTCGAGGCCGAGGAAGCAGATGGTGACGGCTTTCCGGCGCTAGAATAGGCCGTGAGCCGGTGGGGGTAGCGGTTGTCGGAGCTGTCTCGGCTGGGCGACGCCAGAGTAGGCGGGGCTGACTTTGCCGGTGTGGGAGTCGCCCATGACTTGTGTCTTTGATTGTAGTGGAATTGTTGCTCGTATTCCACCGCAAGGCTAGCGACCACATGCACACGGTTCGTGGTTTCGGATACGGACCTCCGATCGGAGTTCCTCCCGAGACCCATCGTAAAACGCCTAGTAGACAGTGTTACAGCCATGCCGACACCCGTGCGACTCGTTTCGCCCATTCCCGCGGTATTCTGAACGGTGCCTTGCCCCAGGATTGAACTCGGATGCTCATTAGGATTGAGGTATTCCGGTGGGCCAAAATGTTCTTGGAATGCTTTGACCAAATCCTCCCAATAATGCACTTGTTTCTTTGAGGAGAGCCAAGAGAACAAATCGAGTGCATCTCCTCAAGGTACACCGCTCGCAACATCGACTTTTCCTCTCTTACGGTGTGTGATAATAGTTGAAAAATTTCTCCGCCTTAAGAACCCATCCTCGCGGATCTCCGTTCTCAAATTTTGGGAAGTCCGGTTTTGCATAGGGTCTTCGGTTGTGTCGATATGGTTCGTTTTCGCCTTCATTATCCGGGTTGTAGTACCCGATTTGTTGGTGTTGGTGTGGCGGGTTGTTTTGCCGTGGTGGGTTGGCCGTGTGTTTTCCAAGGCTTCGAGACGCGCAGCAATGGCGGCGAGGGTCGGAGACCTGTGGAAGCACCGGTTTCGTTAGGATTCGCCATGGGTGGATTTGTTTGTAGCCCTGGATCGCGTTTCAACCATATAAAGGAAGAAAGGCTCTGATGCCAAATGATAGAGTCAGCGCGGTATTGAACAATTAAACTCGATCCGGGAGAATTAGCAAGAATCTTTACTAATTCCACAAGAACAGCCTCTCCTTAGTAATTAGGTCAGAATCTGAACCCTAATTAACTAATAAAGCCCAAGAGATTACTGCGGTGTTATTTCTCTCGAAAATCGTTCTGTTTTATTCATAGGTTAAGAGCCTTTAAATAGGACTAGGTTTACAGAGAGACTCTAATAAGGAATTCAAATAGATAATGATAAATCTAAATCATAACAACCAAATCTATCTAGTTGTTATGATATTTCCTAAAGATAAAGATAGATAATGATAAATCTAAATCCTAACAACCAAATCTTATCTAGTTGTTAGTGATTTCCTAAAAATAATAGAAACAGACTCGATTAATTAAATAATCAAAATAAACTTAAATAATAATGAATTAATTCCTAATTAGTTTATTCTTCCTAGAATAAACTAATCCATAATGATTTGGGTCTCTATCAATGTGTTATTTTGTAAATTCATCTTGCTAGGTTATGTTTTTGTATTGTGTTGATTGATGCTTTTGAACTCTCAAATTTTGCAGCATCAGGGTGCGCAGCCTTCAAATGGTAACAAATATATTTCTTTTGAGTACAAATCCGGGATGGATAGTGGGAGAACAGCTTCATCCTCTGACCATGAAAGCCAGTAAATACTTGGGCTTTGCTTTCTCCACTTTCATATTAAAGATGTCAATTTTCAAATGTTTTTTTGGTAGTTTTTACATTACATTGTTTATTGCCCTATGTGGTGATCATTTAATTATGTTAATCTTCCTTCAGATTGTATTGTTTCATTCACTAGTACATTTTTTGGAGATCCAACTGCTATAATTCATTGAAATATAATTGAAACATGATTTAGTTGTCTTTATGAAGTTTTGATTGCCTCCACCTACTGGAATAAGGCTTCTTCTTCTTCTTGTTATAGTAGTAGTATGTTTTGGCTGCTTTGCCGGGACCATTTACTCCACTTTAATTTCAGGGCGCGCCAATAAAATCATGCACTTATTCTTGTGTGTTTGTAATGATCAGTTTATTTTTTTCCCCTCCTCTCAGCCTCAGTGCTCCAGAAGATGAAGAGGACACTCATCCAAGTTTGCTAAGGAGGACAACAATTGGAAATGGTAACTTTATATTTGTTAGGATTTGCAGAATTAATAAGGAGAAAAGAGAGAAAAAGAAACTCTAGAGTCAGTATCTGAAACTCCAGGCAATGAACAATAATTTCCATATATCAATACTGCTCTACTTCATAAAACATATTACAAACCTTTATAGAATTCAGTCAATACATTTCCTATAACTACTCATAACTGCTAACTAAAACTACCAAATAGATAAGATAGGAACAACTTCTAAAAACTACCTGGCATATAAGATGGAAGTAACTACTCTAACTTATCAGCCACATGTCTTCTCTTCCTAAACTACTCTAACTTATCAGCCACACGTCTTCTCTTCCTAGAGTAAACTAAAAGGGGACGTGGGATTCTAACAATATTCCTTCAACTCTTGGCTAACAATTACTTTGCTGTTATTGCTTTTTAAACTTTTTGTTTTTGAGCTGCAGGTCCCCAGAATCAGTTTTGGACTGGACAAGAGAAGTAGACTCAGATTTGTCAGATCAGAATAATAACCAAGCATTTTCAAGAAAGCATTGGCGTCTTTTACAATGCCAAAATGGTAGGGGTGTCAGGCCTGAATCAACCTGCTGACTTAGTTTGGTTCTTCATTGATTGGCTATGTTGTAAGGGTAGATACTGATAATTGGTTTCCTTTCTGAAATTGGTAGGACTTCGCATTTTTGAAGAGCTTCTTGAAGTTGATTACCTTGTAAGAAATTTGTCTGTCTTTGTTTGAATTTCATGGGTGTACGATTTTAAAGGATTTTTTGTGAAACACAAACAATTTATTCTTTATGCAGCCAAGGAGTTGTAGTAGGGCAATGAAAGCTGAAGGTGTTGTGGAAGCAACTTGTGAAGAGATTTTGAGCTGGTGATGAGCATGGATGGAACACGGTTTGAGTAGGTGTTTCACATTGCAATTATGTTTGTGCTGGGTGCCCTTGGTTTGTGATAACGTTGAGGTTTTAGGAAATTGATTTTGATAAAATAGTTGGATCATTGTTTTAGAGATTGTTTTCTGGTATCAGTTCATTTTAGTACTTTAAAACTTAAAATTATACTATTCAGATTATGGAGCATCTTCAGCCTTTTATTTTTGCAGGTATGTTGACCTCTTGCTAATGAACTTTGCTTTGTTTTTTTAGAAAAAATAACTCAGATAGACGCATACGGGCTACGTTTTTTACACTATATTCTTATTAAATTCAGGTATATAAAAAAGAAATTAATTTGGGTAGGATTTATTGATTGAATTATTTGAATTATCTGTAACTAGGCTTATAGTATGTAACGTATACATGGTTAACTATTTACTTGCATGCTCATGTTTGGTTTTTAACTGGACACCTATAACTTATGAATTCATGTTGTTTGCATACCTTTATATCTGTAATTTATGCCCTCAAGCCCTCTCTTTTAGATGGCTTACAATTGCTCGAGCCATGAAAAAGCTTCTCTTTACTTAATGCCATTAGAATTGCTTATGGGCACCATAGATGCTAAGCATGCCCGTCATGTTCTGATGAAGTATTTTGGGTGAGAAAAAGGGTTTCTTTAATGCCAGACAGGATGCTCCAAAATTCTGGAAAAAAATTTATTCTGTGGAGGAGATATTCTCACATTGTTTGAATGCCTGCAGGTGGGATTGCACTTTTCTATATGGTAGTTTGGTTGAGGAGGTGGATGGGCACACTGCAATACTTTATCATAGACTTCAGCTTGACTGGTTTCCAATGTGAAGTCTTCTGAATCTTATTGATTTATTTCTCCTCGCTCTCAATATTATTTCACTTAATGTGTTGTTGATAGAGGAAAAGAGCTTTGCACAATTCATGTAGTCCACTTTATTTAGTGGGATAAAGTTTGTTAATGCTTTTACTGTTGTTGCTGTTTCTCTCAATGTTATTTTAGTGCGGCAGTGCTTCTGTTGGTACATTGTTTTCCCCAGGACAATTAAGCCTATATTTATACCAAATTTGAATGTTTATATATGATAATATGTTTTAGAATTTAGTTATAATGAGTGGCTGTCCGTATACGCACATTAAAATTATTTACTGTATCAACCTTATGTGCTTTGTGTTCAGAGTTTACTTATCGGGTTAAAGCAAATATATGATGATTGGAAATGGTTGCATACTTGTAGTGTTCACTAACATATACATTTGGTGGCTTCCTTCCCCCTTGTATCTGGACTGGTAAATCAGAACAAAAAATATAATCCCCCAAGTTGACAACTTCTAGAGATAATAAACTAACAAGATGATTCTTAATCCTTTAGAAGTCCCACTTAATTTCTAATACTTATCCTTGAATGGTATATTGGTTTCTCAACACGTGTGATTTTTTTTAATATCCATCACTTATTTCTTGCTAGAGAAGGTGACATTGAGAATTCTTTTTGCAGTTGTTCTGTTTCAATCCCGAGAGCACGAGAATTGTGGTCCACAACCAGGGTGTGTTCGGGCCCATATTGAGAGTAAGATCAATCTTGTTCAAAGTTCAACATAGTGCAACTGATTTCCCTCCTTGTTTTTAATAATGATATCATTGTTCCAGTAATGAATTTCCATTTTTTATTCCATACAAGTGTGTGCAATGTTTCAATTATTGAAGAGATTAAGTTGAATCAAGTGCAATACCTATAATTTGCACTTTTCATAACTACTTCTGTCAGTTTGAAACTTCTTTCTGAAAGAGATTTTTCGCCTTTTAAATATGATTATTGTTGGTATGCCCTTAACAAGATCAAAGGGTTAAGTACTGATTCTTTTTCTTTAACTTAATGCTTGTTTCAATTGAATCCATCTTGTGTAAAATCATGTATTAACTTTATGCTAAGTTAGATTCTTTAACTTTATAATTTTTTTTTGCAGGCGGTGGATTCAATATTTCCCCATTAAAATCTCGAAATGGGAGGCCAAGGACACAAGTTCAGCATCTTATGCAGATTGACTTGAAGGGATGGGGTGTGGGTTACTTATCTTCATTTCAGCAGCATTGTCTCCTTCAAATGTTGAATAGTGTTGCTGGTGAGTTTCTTGTGCTGTTTGTGTGGCTTGAAAACTTGCAGAACAGCACTACTATCTTGTTCCTTTTGTGGTAAGGTTAGGCCTTAGGGGATGGAGTAAATGGATAATGGACGGTTGGAAAGGAATACCACTGTAGGTTATATGAAATTTTGCTTGGTTTAGAGTAACTGTTGTCTGTTGGTTCCTGTTTTTTTGAGGAAGTCATAGATTACTTTTCTGTGGCATGTATGGATCTGAATAGTTCCTAGTGTTCTTCAGTCAAAAGTAATGGCTGAAGCTATTTGAGAGCTTTTTGGTTGTTCTCATTGGCAGCAATATGTGCTTGAGCAAAAACACTATATTTATACTGATTATTTCTATCTGTATTTTTATGGTGATGTTAGCTTTTACTTTGAATTTGGTAGTTTCTCCTTTTCCTTTCTGGATTTCATGAGTTGCGCAGATGCTAAGACTAGTGGATAAAGGGAAGAGGAACTGCCTTTAACTAGTTGTATTATTGTTTTATGTATTTTTCTATTACATGACCTCTTTATCAGCATGTAAATTTTTCTATTACAGGTTTGCAGGAATGGTTTGCCCAAACAGATGAAAGAACTGCTCCTCCACGAATTCCTGTTATGGTTAATATGTCTTCAACATCCAATAATTCAAAGAAATTTCAGAAATCACGTGATTCTTCTGCTCATCCTGCATCCTCCCTGGATCAAATAAATGCTGCAAATAGAAATTCTGTCATGATGGATGAATACTCTGATGAAGATGAAGATTTCCAAATAGCAGACTCTGAACAAGAGGTTGTATATTGTAGTCCCATCTATTTAACTTTGGCATTTGTTTATTAAATTCAAAGCTTGATTGTTTTTTTGCCAGGCATATGCAAGTGGGCTTGAGAATGATTTAAAAAAACAGGTGGCACTTTACTATACATTTGTTTTTAAGATGTATTGTAATGATAAACATTAGTGATGTGAGGAATGAAATCTAATCATAATATTTTCTTGAACCAAAGCCTTGGAAGAAGAACCAGAATATAAAATTGACTTATCATGGTTTTCGGGTAGCCTAAGGCGTGATGATCGTGATAATGCTCGTGACTGCTGGAATATTTCTGATGGAAACAATTTTAGAGTACGGAGCAAGCATTTTTTCTATGACAAGTCAAAGGTATTCTATTGTTCTTATTATTCTATTCCTGGAACAAAATTTATCACTGGGTTGACATTTTCTTGTTTCTTCATGATGACTTGTAAAGATTCCTGCTGGGAAACATCTTATGGATCTTGTTGCCGTTGATTGGTTCAAGGACACAAAAAGAATTGACCATGTGGCTAGGCGTCAGGGATGTGCTGCCCAAGTGAGTATGAGAAAAGCACTTCCTTTTTACAATTTTTTGAATGAATTGAAGATTCACAATTGTTGAGTGATCTATTGCATCACTTCGATCAAGGGTAAAAAACAATAATCTTTCTGAGCCTTGAAGAAATATCCTTGGCATCTCTCTAGTTTGGACTTTTACAGATGGAATTCTCTTTTCAGTAAGTTCTGTTTGACGAACTTAATGGCTTGAAGAAATTACTGGCATGCCCATGAATCTGGCTACAAAAAGTATCTCAGAATACCCGTTTCTTCACAAATCCATATCTTCAAATTTGCCATCTTTTCCAAAACCCTCCTTTTCATCTTCCGTTCATCCATTCCTTCAGAAATTTTGCCTCTTGCTCTGGTTTTTAGGCAAGAAAAGGAGAGTGACAATTGTTCTTTTCACACAATGGGTAACTTATGTCAAGAGTATTGCAATCTCCTCTAATGTTTAAGTATTTAGATTGCATTTGACATTGCTAATTCTTATATTTTTTCTGTGGCTCTGAATGCTGTTAAATGCAAAACGATATGCTGCATAATTATACATATGAAAATTAATAGTAGTTAAGTAAAAGACAATAGTTGAATTATGGGTGATATTGGCTTGCCTCTAAACAATCTAGATCTATTTTGATATAGATGTCGTAGAGAAATTAGAGCATTTGAGAAGAGGAAGAGAGAGGGGAAAAGAGGAAACACAGAATCACATCACTGTGTACTTTCATTCATTCATCATAACAAGCATAGCATACAATGAAGAGTGATATGCCTTATATAGGCAATACCTCTAGACCTTCTAATCCCAACTCACTACCATTAGTTACTAAAAACTAACCAACTAACTAATCCCTTTCTAACCAACTAACCTAAATTAGTTATTTAGGTTTACATATCAATACCCCCTTTCCCAAGACATCTTTGCCCTCAAGGATGATTGACAACAAAACACAAAATTAAACCTAAAATCAACAAAACCATAGACTTGAAACTTCAGTTCGTTATTGAAGAAAATTGGGACTTATTACAATGCATCCCCTCGAGAGCCCACATCCCAACGACTTCACTCTACAATACTTTACGCGACGCTTCACTCAGCCTCTTGCCAGTCAACCCCTTCGGTCAATGATACATGATGATTACAGAATCGACGAACAGAGCGGTTTCAGAATTGACAACACAGAGTATGAATCGTTCTTGGATTATAACAAGAACCCAAACTTGTGCGACACCAGAATCAGATGAATAGAATTCCAGAATCGACAAACAGACAATGCCATAACCCAAAACCATGCTACGAGCAGAGGTAGAAGCGAAAGAAGTCAAGAAACATTTTCAACGTCACGATATTCTGTTATGGTAAATGGCGTCGTGGATGGCGTTGGAATGCCCACAAGAATTCTAATGAAGGCGATGATCACAATTCTGGTGGTCAGTTTGGAGGATCACAGTTGCCAAGAATTATTCTCGCATTGTCGCTAAACGTTCTTGGAGATTTGTTTATGGAGTTTCTTGATTGACTCTTGAATGCAGAACTGAACCGAGAAGAAGAATGGCTTTGGACTAATTCAAGACTTGCGAGAGATGACGGTGGGGAGCCGAGGATGACTCGCTTTGATACCATTGATATAGATGTAGAGAAATTAGGCATTTGAGAAGAAGAAGAGAGAGGGGAAGAGAGGAAACACAGAATCACATCACTGTGCACTTTCATTCATTCATCATAACAAGCATAGCATAGAGGAAACACAAAATCACATCACTGTGCACTTTCATTCATTCATCATAATAAGCATAACATACAATGAAGAAGTCATATGCCTTATATAGGAAATACCTTTAGACCTACTAATCCCAATTGACTACCATTAGTTACTAAAAACAAACCAACTAACTAATCCCTTCCTAACTAACTAACCTAATTAGTTATTTACAATTTACATATCATATTTTTAAACAATGGTGGCATAGAGGACTCAATTGGGAGGAACTTGCTCTTGTTTCAGATCATGAATAAGTGATTTCAGTCTTAATTAACCTCAATCTTCTGCTTCACGACAACTTCCCAAACCAGAAATCAGTAAACATGTATACGTTTATTTGAAGTTAAACCATGAACTCGTTCTCCTAAAAGTGAGTACTTTAAAATTTCTTGAGTTCAACTCAGAGTAAACTCTAACAATTAAGTGAAGAGAGCTAGGTGGAGAGATTTTTTTCTGGCATCTATGTGGATGTAAGTTGAGAACTTCAGAAGGTCAAATTAAGACACAGTTTTGGGGATATAGAAATTACATGTGAGGTCCTCATTTTGTTTTCTTTTTGGGTTCAGACAGAAGCTTGACAAGGAAAGGGTTATTACAAAAGCTTTTAGAAAGTAGAAGAATCCATGTTAGCCCATTGGATTAGGTTAGCAGTACATGTTTTACTTTTTATTTGGACTCTCTTTACTTAGACTGAAAAGAACGAAAGCCAATAATGGACGTTGTTCATTAAATTAAATGAGATTTTTGTGTGTATACTGTGCCCCTGAATCTTACCTGTTGCTTTGAATTTGTATAATCATGCTTTTTAAAGAATATCAGTAGAATAATCATTTTACACTTTTCTGAGTAAAAACTAGCAGCATGTGGTATTCTTACCATGAGAAGATATATTTGCATTTTATAAATGTTTTAAATTTTATTATATAACGGTTATTGATTATTGATTTTCGTTACTTTTTAGAATTCTGTTAAAGAATTGTCATGTTCTTTTGGTGTTTATGTAGGTTGCTTCAGAAAAAGGACTTTTCTCTATAGTCATCAATATTCAGGTTAGAGTCAAGTTTAAAGTTTAAACAAAGCATCTAGGTTTTGAAAGGGTCTGAATGCATGCTGTTTGGTTTGAAGGTGCCTGGGTCAACACACTATAGTATGATATTCTATTTTGTGACAAAAGAGTTAGTTACTGGATCCCTTTTGCAACGTTTTGTTGATGGTGATGATGAATTCCGAAATAGCAGATTCAAACTCATCCCATCAGTCTCAAAGGTACTTGTTTGACTTTTGTCATTAGTATATTGCTCGTATTTCAGCTGTGTAATGGCATTGTTGGTGATCTAACTCCTAGTGCGATTTACATTGTCTGTGCTTTTAGTAACTATCACTTCTACATCTAGAGACGATCTCATGTCTTTATATGAGCATCTCATATTTGTGTGTCTAAAATTTAAGCTATTACCTTAGAGTAGTTTTTATTATTACTTTTAACTCACTCCTCAAAAGGCTGTTGGGCTTGAGGTGTGTATAAAGCAAAAGCCCACCATACCTTTACTATGTAAAACCGAGTGACACATGCTACAAATTTCACTGACATAGTCAAGAAATAGATTACCGCTTCTGAACATTAGCAAATAAGATGAACAAAGTGACTTAAATATTGACCACAAAAGCACATATACCACAAGCACAACAGCACAGAACTAGATCCTCGATAACATAACAGGTTTGCCAACTTCTGGGAGATTGGCTCTCTCCACCTAGACCTGACCGAAAATTTTCCCTTCCCCTTACTTCTCAAGTGTGATCTTCATATGCAATACTCAGAAAACCTTTAGCCTTCTACCCCTAATTACTCCCTTCTTCTGCTTCTTCATTTTTCTATCTTCTTTTGTACACAAACTTTTGGTTCCTTTGTTGGATCAACAACCCCACCTTGTTGGCCTTTTGTCACTCCCTTATGCCTCCTGTTGCACATGTTGGTGGTAGCAATTGGTTGGGACCCATCAGTTTCCCTTACCCTAAATTTTTATAAGCATGTCTGTCTTCTGCATTTTCCCCATCAGCTCTTTATGCTATTATTTGTAACAAACCCTCAAAATACGGGGCCCACTCAAGAACAAATCAACCTAATAATCTGCAAGCATGGGATCCATTACATGAAAAATTGAAATTCTTAATAAGTAATGAACGTTTTAAAAATATTAATATAACTATAGCACACAGCTCAATATCCATCAAATTCTATCACTATTCAATGGCTTCCTACAAAATTTATATAATGATTGATGATTTAACACTTATCCAAAATGTGTAGCATGCAGACAGATTTTTTTAGTCCTTTTGGTAGTCATTGGAGTATTAAGGAATAGACGTATTACACATTACACGGACAGATGTACTGCTTTGTATGGAGTTCTTTTTCTGTATTTTTGGGGTGGTGGATGGGTGGTAGAGTGATTCCCTATGGAGTTTAACCATCTGGTTCTTGCAACATTCAGATTGATTCTTGAGAGCTATATCTTGCGTGGCTGATTTATGTAATAGAATTGATTTTGCCTAAACTCGAGAGCCGAATTCTAAACAACCAAAGGAGTATAGTGATGCCATTTCCAGTAGTTACCAGTGAATTTGTTTGTTAGGAAAAGAAATTCATTACGTTTGTCAAATTACTAGCATTTTGTTCCCTTGTTCTGTTGCATTTAATCTTTACAAGACTCTTGATGGACTAATGCTCATATTCCGTCAATCTCTGTCTTCTAACAAAATGTAGGGCTCATGGATTGTGCGACAAAGTGTTGGGAGTACACCTTGTTTACTTGGAAAGGCAGTTGATGTCAATTATGTTCGTGGTCCCAAGTATTTAGAAGTAAAATATCTTTCAAATCTCTCTCTCTCACACACACACACATTTTTTCACGTTGTAGGAAGTTACCTTATAAATGAACAGTTTTTCTTGTTTAATTATTGGTTAATCAATGGCTTTTATTTGTAGATTGATGTTGATATTGGATCATCTACTGTTGCTAATGGAGTTTTGGGGCTTGTATTTGGTGTAATTACATCATTGGTGGTCGATATGGCTTTTCTTGTACAGGTACACTCTTTTGGGCTGGTGAATTTATATACTAGTAATGCATATCTAAACAAGTAATGGTGGCCACAATCCCGACTTTAGTTGAATAGACTTGTGTGAATCTCGCGTAGGATTTGCCATATTTCGTATGACTTCTAATCCATGATAATTATATAATCTGTTAAAAGAAAGGGGCAATTGGGGAAAATGTTGGGTCTGACTGTGGCTTTGGGTTTTAGAACCGACTTGTTGGGTTCAACCAGAAACGGTGACATATTTGTTCCTATTGGCAGGCAAACACTACAGATGAATTGCCAGAGCGGCTTATCGGTGCTGTTCGTATTTCACATTTGATGCTTTCATCTGCCATTGTTCCCAAACTGGATTCTGATAATGAATGACCACAATTTCATTATTCTCTTTATAGGAAAGAATTTGTTTGTACTTTGTATGGTGCATGTATACCGTTTTAATTCTTTTTCTTTTTAACTGGGGTATAGGCCCGATGTTCTCTAATTGGGATTTCACATGTAATAGATAGAGGAATTTACCCCCATTTTGTAGATCATCATGATTTTGGTAAAGTTATTGAATGGACCTCTTGATAAACAATTTATTTACGATAGAGTACAATGTCTTTGTTCTAAATAGTGGAATAAGACTTTATTATTGTTCTTATAAGTTGTAAGCTATTTGAATCTCAATATTATACTTGTTATTTTGTGAACTTGTCTCTTGGACGACAACAGTTTGTTTAGCAATTTATTCAAACAATCAATGAAAGGAATTAAGTTTAATACACTAGCTTAAAAATGTATGGATGCCTGAGAGAACACAGAAAGAAATCTTATTCGGTGACCCTAAACAATCAATGAAAGGAATTACACTAAAATGTCCCGTTTAATATTTCATTATATATTTTTTTGTGAAGTATGTAATGTGTTAATCAAGGGGTTGTGTGTATTGAAAGAATGAGTTGATTTTCACATCACAGGATGATAATAGTTAAATTTTTATCTAGTAAATGCCAGGGAATTTATTCTTGTAACATAGTATAGATTTCTTACATTATATATTAGGTTTAAGAGATAATTTTACTTGGAAGTGTCGTAAAAGGGAGTCATGTTGCTCTAACGGTTATGACCATTATCTCAGTTTATTCTAACCGTTAATTTCAAATATGCTGAGCAGATAGTTCACATGTTATCCACCTTATTTTTGTTAATGCTTAAAACTTCAGAGACAAATTTACATCAAAACAAAAATAAGGTGGATAATATGTTAACTATCAGTTTAGTATATTTGATCAACTAACAGTAAAAATTAACTAGGATAACTGTTGGAACAAAATTATTCCATTTTTGATACTTCCAGTGCAAAATTGCCTCTAAAAAGCTTCCATAGGGCATACCCTATATATTAACTGAGGCGATGACACTAATTCAGCTATTGGTTGATATAACGAATGAAAGCGTCTAAAGCAGCCTCTGAACTCCTTGGAAACCCATTCTGAAACATAGTGCTGAGAGTGTCTGCCCTCCTCTTCATATCTTTATCATTCATCAACCTCTCTATTCCCTTCACTATATTATCCTTTTTCACCATTTGTGAAAGATCATCAGAAATCATATACCCAACCTTGAAATGGTCCACCACCAACTTGGCATCATAGTATTGGTCACCCCTTATGGGCCACACCAAAAATGGGACCCCACGTCCAATAGCCTCCACCGTAGAATTCCAACCACAATGTGATAAGAATCCACCCGTTGATGGGTGACTCAGTATCAACAACTGTGGTGCCCATCCACATATTATCAAACCCCTTTTTCCCACTCTGCTATCAAACCCATGAGGAAAATAACCTCCTCCTCCCCCTTCTTCTTCCACATGTGAACCGGGTTGTTTACTCACTAATGGGCGTGGAGGACCCGGTTTTCCTGCATTGGGTTGGATCACCCATATGAAAGGCCGGTCTGAAGACTCCAACGCTTCAGCTAATTGTGGGTATTCTTCCATTGTTGGACCCACTTCAGTTCCAAATGATACATACAGAACTGAACCATGTGGTTTTGAATCTAACCATTGGATCACTTCATCCTCAGTGGCATTGGACTGCCGATTCGTTCGAACCAGCCTGTCATGAATGATAGAGCCTGCGGATTTCCAATAATACTCGGGCAGAAGTGGGCCCACACCCCAAATCGGCTTCCCGGTTTGCTTCGCGATGTATTCGATAAATGGACGCTCCAGATCATCACACGTGTTAATCATCATCGCGTTTGTTTTTCTTGCGTGTTCTAGAAAAGGTGGTTGATCACCGGGTTTAGGCGGTCCCCTCATTCGCGGCCCTGCTCCGACGTCTGGTGCTGGTCCACCACCGATGAGTGGCGGTGGATGATCGGGTGGCCGTCGTTTGAGATCTGATGGGGTAAGCGCAACATCATCTGGTAATCCGGGAAGCAAACGGATTTCGCTGGGTTTGAGATCTTCGGGGTTGGCTTTCCCAATGGCGTATTCTAATGCGATCGATCCATCGCCGGAGGTAAAGAACACCACTGTGGGTACTTGAAATTTTTGGAAAGAATCAGACAACCAGTTCATCATTACATCAAGGATAGCACAAACGGGTCGGGATGAACTGGGGCAATCTGAGAGGAGCTTCTCGATCCCTAGAGCTATCTGGGTGTTGAACCTATGGTGTGGGTGAAGTGGGTACGATTGTAAACCTGGTTCGGACGGAGGCACGACAGACGATGAGACTTCATGGATTTGGACTAAAGGATAGTTGCGGAGAGAGGATGGTACAGAGGAGGCGAGATCGGACGAAATGACCAGGGAGACTTTGAAGTTTCTAGAAGATATGTGTTTGCATAGCTCCATGCAAGGAAAAAGATGACCTTGCCCGAAAAAGGGCACCACAAAAATCTCAGCTGACATGATCTTGTGAGTTTCCAAGTATGAACTTCACGTATAATTTGAAATTTCTATTCGGTCTTTCAGATTTTATAAGAAGAATGAAAGCTTGGTGAGCAAGGAAATGTAGATGCAACATCCTGGCGGTGCCGGAAATGAGTTTAGGTCAGAGCAGTGTGAATGATTTGAAAGATGAGAGTTTAGAATAAATGATGGTGACCATTCAACACCGAAACGAGCCCGAGTAGTGTTTCTTAGTGGGATTTACAAGAGGCAATGAGGTCGGTTCCATTTTATTGGTCGATCGGAGATACTCCTGCTACGTTACGTGTTACTCTTGCCTCCTACTACTTGAGCAACAAGAGCTTGATGCCGCTAAGTAACCTACGAATATCTGAACGTAGGTGGGGCCATGTAACTCTTGCTTTTTAATTGTTTGGAAAAGTGTTTTTTTTTTCTATCTTACTTTTATCATCTTATTTTAGGGTAAAAATTACATTATACAAAATGATTTATGATTGGATTAATAGCTACATAAGTGATTTTTATAAAAGTAAAACTTATTTAGATAGATACTGAAAAATGTAAATTTAGATTTAAAATGACTATAAAGAATATGAATTTTATTAAATAAAGTGTTTGATAATTTTAATAAGAATATTATGTTTTGAAAACTTGATTAATTATTTTTATTTCTAAAAATATTTTGCAAATTTTAAGTTTTGGGTCTTGTAGTTTTATTTTTATAAAAGGAAGGGGGAATTTTCTTTTCTTTTTCTTTTTCCAGTTATTTTCTTCTCTCCCTGTCTTTCTTCAATGAGTCCACTGTATATATGTAGTTATGTCTTCTTATGTGATCATTGCTCATAATTAGAGGTATGGGCATATTTTTTAATTTTTATATATTGTGTTTATATATATTTAAATTATATCTTTGGTTTTAAGGATGTTTTTGCATCAGGTATCTGAAATTAATTAATTTCAGGATTTTGTATCTATTGTAACAGGTATTATGGAAATTAATTAATTTGAATATTAGATCAAAACATGTCGTAGCTACATGTAATTTAAATATATATAAATCTGATATATAAAAATTTAAAAAAATATCTTCATACACCTCTATTGAAGTATAAAGCTTAACAAAACAGCGTAATTATATGCATATAATGTGAACTCATTCTTCAATGGACCACATTTTTGTCATTTTCTGCTATGCTTTCCTCTTCTCTCTCTCTCTGTCTAATCGCATGATTCCTAGACAACCTCCAGGCTGCTTCACCTTCACGGTACGATTAAACACTCACAAGCTATATTGCAGAAACGCCACGCCAAACATTAAAATTTTTACATCACTTTCCCATCGCATTTTGAGCTTTCAATAGCACGCCATAAACGAAAATGCTGGTACCAAACACAAACTAGCAACCGTCCATTTGATTTGCAGTCTGTTGCATTATATTTCATAAACTTGTTGGATTATATTAGGCTTTCTGATGTGATTTAGCAAAAGAGAAAATGAAATTGTAGAATATTTTCATGAATCTAAGTAATATCTATACATAAGGTAATCTGTTCCAGTAGCATCCGAACTAATTATTTACACCTAACAATATTCTAACTAATTTGTTACTCTAACATATACACTCTAATATCCCCCTCAAACTAAAGAATGAATATTTATAATTCCCAGCTTGGCAAAGAGTATACAAAAAACAGGAGGTGACAAAGCTTTAGTAAAAATATCAGCTAATTGAATTGGTCTTGAGATTTGATGGGAAGAAGATGAAGTAAGCCTTGCTGAAGCTTCTCACGTACAATATAACAATCAATATCCAAATGTTTAGTACGTTCATGGAAAGTAGGATTGGCTGCAATGTGTCGAGCGGAGACTATATTACAATATAAAGATGCGAGGTCTAGAAGAGGAAGACCAAAATCACGTAACAAATAAGAGAGCCACTTTGTAATTTACAAGTAGTGGCGGCCAAGCGCGATACTCAACCTCGAGAGAGGAAGTAGAAGCTGTTGGTTGCTTCTTAGAGCAGCTAAGTAATCAAAGCTTGATCAAGAAATGCAAAAAAACCAGGTGATAGAATGGCGAGTATCAAGACAACTAGCCCAATTAGAATCACTAAAAGCATTAAGTTTCAAAGAAGAATTGATTGGAAATAAAGAAAAGACCACGACAGGAGAACCTTTAATGTATCGGAGGACTCAACGAAGAGCACGCAAATGCACATTAGTAGGGTCTTTGTACAAAGCGGATTAAGTTCTTTGAACAACAAAGGATAAATGCGGACAAGTATTAGTAAGGTATAAAAAGACGGCCAACTAAAGTGCGATGCGAGAACAATCGAGTCAAAGCGTACGAGAATCCGTAGACAATTTAAGGTCACGAGCCATAGGAGTCTTCGCAGGGCTTACAATCAATAAACCAACATGAGATAAAAGATCTAAGGCAAATTTCTTTTGACATAAAGAAATACCTTTAAATTCGAGCAATCTCAAGCCCATAAAATACTTAACATCACCAAGATCCTTGATTTTAAAACAATCATCAAGAAAAGCTTTAATGCAATTAATCTCTCCCAAATCGGTACCACCAACAATGATATCATCCACATAAATGAGTAAAGCGATACTTGGAGTGGTAGAATTCTTGAGAAAAAAGAATGATCGGCTTGAGATTGTTGATAAGCATAAAACACTACTAGAAAAGAGGAAATAGCGACATAATTTTTTTCCGTCGCAAATTTTTCAATATTTGCGACGGATTAAAAATTTCATCGCAAAAATAAAAGTTTTGCGACATAAATTTAAAATCCGTTGCAAAAAATTGGATTTTGCGATGGATCCATAGATTTGTCACAAAATCCATGCATTTGCGGCGGAGATCATATCCCGTTGCAAACTAGTGGTCTTCAAGATTGTCGGTTTGCAACGGACCGGGAGTCGTCGCTAGGTTTGCCACGGATCCTTAGATTAGTCATGAGCCGTCGATGGTTTGCGACGGATCCAACAATCGTCGCCACGACGGCGTTTCGCGACAAATCTTGGATTAGTCACAAAACATAATTTAATTCAATCCTCTTCCTCATTTTGCTCGTTTTGTCTAGCGTCTCCTCCTCCCCCCTCCTCTCTTCGTTTGGCTTTGTCGTCAAGCTCAGGCCTCCTCTCCCTTCGATTAGTTAGCCTCCTCCTTTCTCCATCCTCCTTTCCTGCGGTTAGTTCGGTGCGTCTTTTCTCCGGCCTCCTTCTCACCTTGACCTCCTCTCGTCTCACCGCGGCGTCGGCCTCCTATCCTCTCACCAGCTTGCCTCCTCTCGTCTCGTCTCGCCAGGCGTCGGCCTCCTATCCTCTCACCTCCGGCCTCCTCTCCGCCAGGCGTCATCTAGTAAGTCTCTTCCCTTTTTTTTTTTTGAAGTTTTTGCATTAGATGTAATTTATTGCCCCATTAAGAACTCCAATAGGCTTGAGAGATGTTGTTATTAATATCTCAATAAGAACTAGATCACTTTGAACAATTTTAGTTAATACTTATTTTATAACCTTGGTGATTAGTTTGTTGGGATCTTATAATATTTGTTATGATATTGTATTAGTTGGAAATGATACATAAATCTATAAATAGGATAGTGTTGAAATGAAAAAAGTGAAGTGTTGAAAAGTGATGTTTAGGATAAGAGAGTTAATTAATTAATGTAAAGTAGGAGGATTTGTGTGAGTTTAAGGAATAAAGAAATTTGTATGTATTATAAAAATTAGTGAAATTAGCTAGTTGAGTTAGTCTCTTATTAAAATAACTGTTAATAAAATATCTCATTTAAATTTTTGATTTCAAACTATCCTTAACAAGTTATGAAATAAACATGGATAATTTGAAAAAATAAATTATAATTACTATTTAGATTAAAAGGTAATTATAAATCCAAAGATAAAGCTGATTTTGTATATTATATAAACTTGATTAAGTCTTATATATTATTGTCTTAAATAATCACATGGATTTACCTCATATATATATATTAGAAAACCTCCAACTCATCCTATGCCATGTTATAAAAACTTAGTATATACGGTCATTAACGGTAAAAATTTGAATTTGTCGAAACAGTATATACGGTCAACTAGCAGTAAAATTAGCCGGATAGCAGTCGGATCAAAATTATTCCGTTTTTGACACTTCAAGATGAAATTTTCCTTAAAAAACTTCTGGGGCATACCCTATATAATAACCGAGGCAACGACACTAACTCGGCTATTGGTTGATATAAAAGCATCTAAAGCAGCCTCTGAACTCCTTGAAACCCATTCTGAAACATAGCGCTGAGAATGTCTGCCCTCCTCTTCATATCTTTATCATTCATCAACCTCTCTATTCCCTTCACTATATTATCCTTTTTCACCATTTGTGAAAGATCATCAGAAATCATATACCCAACCTTGAAATGGTCCACCACCAACTTGGCATCATAGTATTGGTCACCCCTTATGGGCCACACCAAAAATGGGACCCCACGTCCAATAGCCTCCACCGTAGAATTCCAACCACAATGTGATAAGAATCCACCCGTTGATGGGTGACTCAGTATCAACAACTGTGGTGCCCATCCACATATTATCAAACCCCTTTTTCCCACTCTGCTATCAAACCCATGAGGAAAATAACCTCCTCCTCCTTCTTCTTCCACATGTGAACCGGGTTGTTTACTCACTAATGGGCGTGGAGGACCCGGTTTTTCCTGCATTGGGTTGGATCACCCATATGAAGGCCGGTCTGAAGACTCCAACGCTTCAGCTAATTGTGGGTATTCTTCCATTATTGGACCCACTTCAGTTCCAAATGATACATACAGAACTGAACCATGTGGTTTTGAATCTAACCATTGGATCACTTCATCCTCAGTGGCATTGGACTGTCGATTCGTTCGAACCAGCCTGTCGTGAATGATAGAGCCTGCGGATTTCCAATAATGCTCGGGCGAAGCGGGCCCACACCCCAAATCGGCTTCCCCGTTTGCTTCGCGATGTATTCGATAAATGGACGCTCCAGATCATCACACGTGTTAATCATCGTCGCGTTTGTTTTTCTTGCGTGTTCTAGAAAAGGTGGGTGATCACCGGGTTTAGGCGGTCCCCTCATTCGCGGCCATGCTCCGACGTCTGGTGCTGGTCCACCACCGATGAGTGGCGGTGGATGATCGGGTGGCCGTCGTTTGAGATCTGATGGGGTAAGCGCAACATCATCTGGTAATCCGGGAAGCAAACGGATTTCGCTGGGTTTGAGATCTTCGGGGTTGGCTTTCCCAATGGCGTATTCTAATGCGATCGATCCAGCACCGGAGGTAAAGAACGCCACCGTGAACACTTGAAATTTTGGAAAGAATCAGACAACCAGTTCATCATTACATCAAGGATAGCACAAACGGGTCGGGATGAACTGGGGCAATCTGAGGAGCTTCTCGATCCCTAGAACTATCTGGGTGTTGAACCTATGGCGTGGGTGAAGTGGGTACGATTGTAAACCTGGTTCGGAAGGAGGCACGACAGAAGATGAGACTTCATGGATTTGGACTAAAGGATAGTCGCGGAGAGAGGATGGTACAGAGTAGGTGAGGTCGGACGAAATGACCAGGGAGACTTTGAAGTTTCTAGAAGATATGTGTTTGCATAGCTCCATGCAAGGAAAAAGATGACCTTGCCCGAAAAGGGCACCACAAAAATCTCAGCTGACATGATCTTGTGAGTTTCCAAGTATGAACTTCACGTATAATATGAAATTTCTATTCGGTCTTTCAGATTTTTATAGGACGAGCTCCCCTGCTCATCAGAATCCAGATCCACCTAGAGGCTGCTTCCCTAAGCAAATTGCAGAAACGCCAAACATATAAACGCCACGCCAAACATAAAAAATTTTCCATCACTTTCCCATCGCAGCTTTCATCGCACGTAAATTTGTCATGAAAACGCTGACCAAACACATCTACATCCGATTTTTTTTTATAGTAAGTAAATATTTTTAAGATGTAATTTATTAAATAATATGAGGTTTAGAGAACATCTGAAAATAATTTTTTACAATTGAATTGTATAAAAAATATATTTAAAATTAGAATATTATTATAATAATATAATAATTTTATTATATATTAGGCGCATGGGATGGGACGCAGGCCGAAGGAAAAAATATTATTAAATTATTAATAGAATAATATATTATATTTTTATATAATATATATTATAATGTTTGTAGGCGGCTCCGTTATGTGATAAGATATAAATTTGAAAAGGGAAAAATTACATCTAATTACAGAGTGAAAATTACAACCAACGAAACTACCATCTATATAAACACACATCTCGGCAAACACGCGCACACATGGTCACTACTCACTAGAGCATGAGTGGTGAGAAAAAAAGAAAGAAAGAGAGAGTAGAGGGTGAAGGAGAGCCATGAAAGTTGCGGTGGAAATTATTTAGTGTCAACAATAAACAAATATTGATAAAAATAAGTTTGGAGTAAAGATAACTTTAATTATTTATTTATATACATGTCAACTATATATATATATATAGATATATTAAACTATTTTGTGATTTATTGTGTCCATGGAAGGCTTGATTTGAAATTGTATATTTGATTAAAATTATATTGATGAGAAACTATTTAAGCATGCTTGTGTGTATTAGAACTTATGGTTATGTATTTTGGAAATTGTTTGTATTATAATGAAAATATCGTTTTATTCACTACAAAAACGACAATTAGTAGCGGTTAAAATGCCTATTTGTAACGGTTTTGACGTGACAAAGCGACATTTGTAGCGGTTAGAGGCAGCGACAAAATCTTTGTGTGGCCGATTTGTAACGGTTAAAAAAACCGATACTACATACACTAAACCGCTACAACCTACTGTGCGGTTCAGAAAACCGTCGCTAAATGTTGGGGCGACGTGTGTTTCGAGACATTAGTCACGGTCAATGTAAGTTACAAATCATCTTGTAGCGGTTCCGATATGATTTCATAACCGCTGAAATAATGTGTTGATAATTTTGCCACCATAAATTTTTATTATTTTGAATATTTGTCGTGGTTACTAACGCCACAAACATTCCGCCATTTTAAAATTTGCCGCCATGCGAATATTTGTAGCGGTTTACAACCGCTACAAATAGTCCCGCCACATGTGCTTTTGAATATTTGTAGCGGTTGCAAACTACTAAGCGCTTCTAATTTTATTTGAAATTGTGTAGCGGTTATTACAGCATTCACAAATTCATTACGGTTTAAAAAAATTCATAACGCCATTTTATTTGAAATGTTGTAGCGGTTATTGCAACCGCTACAAATTCATTACGGTTTAAAAAAATTATTATTTATCGGCGTAATTCGGTAATTATTATTAATATATCTTTTTAACAAAAATAAAAGGTAGTAAATTATGAAATTTAAATATATAAGGTGCATGTATAGAAACAAAATAATAAGATTATGTAAGTAGAATAAGTGCTAAGAAATGAGGTGGTTAAAACAATGCGAATATTTAAAAATTATATGTACAAATCAATTGAATAATGTATATGAAAGAATAGGGAAAGTTGAAAGATATATCTCGTTCAAGCTAAAATAACATTTAATTAGTATCAGAACTATAAATTAGTATGAGAAACATTAGAATTGATCTAGTTACACGGTACTTACCGTTCAAACTCATGATGTTACGAAACGTAAAAATATTTGAGATGGCCGAGAAAACGTGGGTAGAAAAGAAGTTGAGGCGTATTAAATGAGGTTGGGTGGGGGTATTTATGGTGGGGTCTGCGTATCATTTTGTAGCGGTTGGTGTCTCACTTTTTTGTAGCGGTTGTTATATTTAGTAGCGGTTTTGAGGGTTTTTGTAGCGGTTGAGTTTGTCGCGGTTTTGAAGGGTTTGTAGCGGTTATATAATGTACAAGTAATTTGAGTTCTTTTTTAAAAAAAAAAAAAAACTTAAAGGGTTTTTTTTCTGAGTAATTTCTGAGTTTTTTTAAGTGTTTGTAGCGGTTATATAACCGCTACAAAGTAATTTCTGAGTTTTTTTTAAAAAAAAAAAACTTAATATTAAAAAGATTTCATATTACGACCATAGGCATTAAGTTTTCCTCTCGATCTTCTTCGACATCCCTACAAAGAAAGTTTACATAAAATGTTACGCGTGAGTTGAATACGTTTGAACACAATATAATTAAAACTTTAGTTAAATGTTTCAATTTCATAAAGCGTAAATTTAAAAAGCGTCTTAGAACTATAGGTAAATTGTCATCGCCGATGCAGGATGAAGTCTTGGCGGCGGGTGCACAGCGGCTCACAATCGTGGCGACCTTATCACCATCGCCCATGTAAAAGGTCCAGAGGCTTTAAGTGAACCACCATATTCCAATCCTTGTGCCTCGCCTCGACGACATAATAAACTTTGATGGGCCTCGAGGCAGAATATACGGCTCGTCATCTTCGGGGCGACCGCGTGTATAGGCGGGAGAAAATTCAGCGATGTGATGCCTAAGTCGTCTGTCGTGAGTCCCACGGACGTTGTGGTATTCGCCACGAACACTTGAACAACGTCACGGTGAATAGGCACAGTGTAACTTATCCTGACCACGCGTCACGGCTTTCCATAATACGGGACGTCAAGAACCGCATGTTTAGTCATGCTTTGCTCGCATAACTCCTCGTCCCAAACGTGCCATATACACCGAGTTTTGGGTCAGCAATCCACGATCTCGTGCGACGGTGCAAAACTTAAAAACCATTGGCATTGTATGCGTAAATCTTAGGGCGTGGTCAAGCGGGCCTACTGCGAGCTCGAATTACAGTGAGTGCGGGTTGTGGTCGTTCATTATTCTCCTCCTAAACCAACTCGGGAATTCTCTGTGAACCTTTTCTATCAATTTCGGAGGATGTACGTATGCGAATCCTCGGTTCACGCTTCACATAACTCTGAATTCCTGCGGTTGAACATGCAATGAAATGTGAGTATGTATAAAATGTAAGGAAATATATAGGATCGATATATATATATTTGTATGAAATCCTTAGAAGGTACGGTTCAACTTTAGTGCGAGTTAATCAAGACATGTCTATGTGCTTGGAACTTCTCGAAGTGAGTGAGTTTGAATTTCTCACTCCAGCCAGCCGGTTTACCAACACGAGGGATTAACAACTCTGTTGTCTACGCTCCGGCTCGAGGCTCGGGACAATCGTCTACACGAGGCGGTCGGTTGAATGGCGTTTCAATGTCATCGAAGTACTGGAACAAAAATACAAGACCTCATCCCAGATATAACCTTACGCTATTGAACCTTCGAGGCACGCCTTATTCCTCACGTAAGATTTAAGTTTCCCAAGAAACCTATAAAGTAGAACCATAAAAATAATAGCCGGATCAATGGTTAAACGTGCGACTAGGGAGTAATGGTAAAGTAATTATTTTTCAACAAGTACCTCTCAGCAGGATACATCCATGATGCTGAAGCCGGGCGGCAAGCTTTGTTTCGTGAACAAGGTGTCTTGTCGGGTGAACCGTGGCCAGTGAAAAATGACGGAGGAAAGATCATCTCCAAATGACACGGCGTAAGAATGATTTTCTCCTGCAATTTGGTCGAGCTCCTCCACTATCAAAACCTTCGAACACGGCTTAGAAAGAAAGTACAAAGCTCGACCAAAGCGAGAGACACGTCGAGAGGCGGCGTATTTTCATGGCGAGCGGAGTAAGCAATTGCATAAGCACATGTATGAGTTGACTCTTGACCCCTGTAACCTTTCGAGCACGCAAGTCAATACATCGTGATATGTTGCTTGAATACCCGTCGGGAACTTTTATTTTCTTCAAGGTAGCGA
>JAMWYP010000568.1:0-130140 GCA_025563575.1 Acacia pycnantha | reverse complement strand
CTTTAGAATTTTCACAATTTTCCTAAGTTATTTATGTCCCTTAGGGGCATTTTCGTCATTTTTGGCACCTTGGCCCTTAATTTCTCTAATTTTCCAAGGGATTTTCCTTTTACTTCTCAAATTATCTTCCTTGGGAAAATAAACTAATTATCATAAAAGCTTGAGACCGCATATTCACCTTTTAAATATGTATTATTTACTTATTTATGATCTTTTCCCTAAATCAGAATTTTAGGGTATTACATTTCTCCCAGTTAAACAAAATTTCGTCCTCGAAATTTGTATTCCAGCTAAACTTTGTACTATCCACGATTTCGGACTATACGCGTCGGATCTTCGCTTTATTGTCTTTGCTCTCACAGTGATCGAGAATTCGCTTTGGTTTGACCATAAAGATCTTGTCATATTGTACTTTGATATATAGTGTCTCTAGGCGCCCATGCATTACACGGTCAACACCACAAATACCAAAATGTCTCCATGGCGCCCATACACCATGACAACACAAGATATCATACATGTCGCCATGGCGCCCATACACCATGGCAACACAAGATACCTCTGCTCAGATGACATGATCACGGTCGAATCGTAATATCTAAGAAACATGGAATACATCACGGAGAGTGGTTCTCGTATCGTATGAGTCAATCGAATAGCTAACACATAGTTCATATAACACCTAGGAAAGTTTTCTTTTGAGAGATGGTACCTTGAACCTCTCGGAAGTTCTCTGTCCATTGCAATCGGTCGATCGTACATTCGGCCAGGGTTACGCAGCCTCGTCTGCTGACTCTCTCGGGGCGGTTCGGGGCAATGTGTCCTTGTTTCTTACATCTATAGCAAACTCGTGTCTCCACATATTTCTCAGGACAGTTCGAAATGATGTGCCCTGGCTTTCGGCATCCGTAACAAACACATGCTGCCACTTGCAGTCTACCCGGGATGGTACTTCCGCGATCGGGACACGGTCGGGTTCACGGCATCCTCGGGTTGCTCTGTTGCTCATCTTGGAATGGTCTCTTGTTTTCCCTTTGCAGAGTCCCTCCACGGTGCCTCTCTCTTCGCGAGGAATTCTCACGGCTGACCTCGCTCGATCTGCCTTGCTTGTGCTTAAGTGCGGGGTTTACGCACTCCTTTACATTTGCGTTCAATCAGCGAAGCAAGACTTTACTGACTTGGGCGGCTCGGAAGCTGGCGAGATACCGGCCTCTTCTTTATCTCATATTTTGGCAAGTGAATCAACCTATTCGCCTTCCGAGGTTTCAGTTATCATTACTCTTCGAATACGGCGAGTATCATGACGGTTGGTGGCAGGGCATAGTAATGCGTCGAAAGATTCCTCGGAACCTTGTTGGATGCTAAGAAACTCCGCCTCCTTGATCACTTGTGTCGAGGAGGAAAATATTGTTCATTGAATTTCTCCATGAACTTCTCCCAAGTGTGAGGGCAATATCGGGTCCATAGCGTCGTGGCGGCGACCCTCTTCCACATCGATGTGCATCGCCATCGAGCTTAAAGATCTGGGCATTCCATAACTTCAAATATTTTCTCCAGACTCAACAACCAATCCTCAGCCAATTCGTTCTTCCCGTGAAAAGAGGGTGGCTTGAGCTTACAAAACTGGGTGACCCAATTTTGTGTAGTCTGCACATCTCTTCCTCGTCGTGGAGGTGACTGGGACCTATCAGATCCCTCAGCTTCCTCATCGTGTTCATCTCTCCTGCTCGTTTTCTTCTTCGGAATGTTGTTCTTCCTCGTATGTCGCTGCCTCTCGGCTTGCCTTTCGGCGAGGATTTCCTCTATCATTATTCTTTGTTCATCTAGCATCTCTCTTTGTTCACGTACCTGACCACGACCTCTTGCAAAGCAATCGTTGGTTCGGTTCTTGAATTGTCTGCTCGGATTCACTCTTGGAATCGTCAGGGTCGTCTACCTCGTCCCACACTCACCTCGCCTCTGAGGACTCAGGCTCCTCTTAAATTCGCCATGTCGCGTTTCTGATTAGGGGAAACGTTAAGTTAGATATAGGGAAGACATTCCCATACGCCTTGGACTTTATCATTCTGGTCTCTAGACTACCCATCACGCTTTACCATTGCTCCGGCCTTTATCATACTCACAACAAATACACTCATTATTGCGTAGTATTCACGGCTGCAAAGCAGAGACACCGCGCAACATTTCCGTCGTCAGATTCTCGTTGGTTCTTTCTACCCAAAAACAGATGCGAAGAAAAGTGGATCAAATCCAATTTTCAGAAGAGTACGAAAATTCGTAACAGAAATTTCTCCGATAGAATTTCTCAACATGGGTCAAATACCGCATGTACTAGGATAGAATTAACATCCGATTGCAAATAGGCGATTATCGAGAAGGCGATATCGAGCTATCGAGTGATGCCAGACCAAGGAGTGGTACGGCAGGTTCAAGATGTTATCTTGGTTAGAATGGTATCACAGAAGTAAGGTAGTACAGACCTTGAGGCTATATCGGTACTCATTTTCAAAATATGCTCCAAGTTTAAAAGGCATTTGAACATAACTCAGATTATCCCAGAAACGAGAATGGCCGGGTAAGTGTCTACCCATGGGAGACTCGCCCAACTTATCGGCGACTTCGATGGCATACCCGCGTAGAGCTAGCCTTGCCTTCGGCACCAAAGCTGTAAGTAATAACATAGCTAAATTCATGCAGGGACTACTGCTACGATGCAAATGTATGGCAGAGCTTTTAAACCAAATGTAACAACCGACTTTTTAAACGGTATAATAATTTTTTTCCTTAAAATCGTCGAGTAGAGCATTTGAGGCGGAAGAGTAAGCTGATATATAGATTCAAAAAGCCAACGGTAGTGTATCGGGCGATTACAAAGGCGGTTCAATAGCAGAGTTTTAGAAATAGGGACAACATCAAAAAGAGACTCTTTGCCGAGACACGAAATGAAGTCTTGATCGAACCTTCTGTCCGGTGCTTGCCTCCGTCCTCGATCCTTGGTCCCCCAGGAACAGACTATATCAAGAGGGCGAAATCGCACTTAGGATCTCGGAGTAACGGTTAACCTCATGTTTATGTATACAGACCACAGACATTAACAATACTAATATCCCTCTATCACAATCACAACCCATGCATATGTATAGCCCCCAACATGCAGAGACAATATTGCTTGACATACGGGAACAAATTGCACCCGGCATTGGAAACGAGTGCACCCGGCATACAGACAGTGCACCCAGCATACAGGAACATATCCACTAACCACTATATGCACTCAAACGGTATAACACCTCTATGCGAGACATACCACATATATGCGGAACCATAAACATCGAGTTAGTGTTCTGATGCGCGAACGTACAACCATTGAAGAATATTACGGTATCTGCGTCGAATATAGTGGCAGACGATGGAGTCGAGACGTAATTAGGGATATCCTATCAACATAACAATGTATTTGTTAAGAATCTATCATTATGACGGACATTTTTAGTCAAAATGACTATTTTGCTTGACCTAATTGGCGGAATTTGCTTGGCCGTTAGGTCTTGGCCTACTTTTCCAAAATTTTGACATAGCTCCTACTCCAACATATTTCGAAATATAAATCATATTGATTTATGATTTACATCATAACAGGCATTTTAGGTAAAAATTACCATTTTGCCCTTTATTAGGCGGAATTTTGCCCGACCTTCGCTATTGCTCTAATCTTCAAAAAATTTGCCGAACTTCGACCCACACATAGAATTTTCGAAATAATGACTAAAATACCCCTATCATATGATATCTAATCATACTTGGAAGATTAAAGACTAATATAGCATTTCTACCTCTCAATGCAAGAAAGAACTACGAAAGCAGAAGTGCAAGAAAAACTTACCCCGGAGCTTCGGCATAAATTTCCCCAGAGCTCCTCTCTCTAAACTTCTCTCTAGATTTCGGTTTCCTCTCAAAGGAAGTGGTGTGAAAATTTTCAAAGGAGCAAGGTCCTATTTATAGAGAATTTTAGGGATACAATGGGTATTTTCCAAATTGATCATAACCATTAGATGCAACTTGCTTTGAAAGGCAAAATCCTACCCCTTGAAGCTCTTTGGTCGACATAAGGGGATGAAGTGGAAGCCAAAGATTGATTCCAAGAAATGACTCATTGCTACTTTATGACTGTACCGATAGAATTTCCCCGATCGGTACCCGATTCGCGTAATTTCGGAAAAATCTCAAAATTATGGATTTACAACTTTGAAGCCATTTCCACACTCATTATCTTCATATTCTTGTGTTAACATGAGAATTTCCATGCCTCTTACATTATCTCATAATTTACAAGGGTACTATGGTCTTTCCAATACTTTTTAAGCAATAATATTTAATTTCTCCAAGTTTGTAATTTTATCAACATACCACAATTAGAGATAAATATACTCTCCAGATTTTAACACTTATTTCCTTGCCCTTTAGGATTTTTCACAATTTTCTCTAAGTTATTTATGTCCACTAGGGGGCATTTTCCCAGTCATTTTGGCACCTTGGCCCTTAATTTCTCTAATTTTCAAAGGGATTTTCCTTACACTTCTCACGAGTATCTTCCTTGGGAAAATAAACTAATTATCATAAAAAGCTTGAGACCACATATTCACCTTTTAAATATGTATTATTTACTTATTTATGATCTTTTCCCTAAATCAAATTTTAGGGTATTACAACCACGAACAAATGGCTGATGATGAAGTCAGAGTGTCAGTTGAAGAGGTGATCTTTGATGCACTTGTCCCTCTCCCAACTGATCAGCTGAAGCTTGTGAGTGATGTCAAGAGGCATTCCAAATCTGAACCGGTTTACTTTGATAATGAAGATGTAGAGACCATGCTTGCTTCGGAAAGCGGGTTGCTAGTCCATGTGTTCAAATATTTATGAAGTAAGTATCTTCTTCCTTGATTACATAATTTAAATGCACCGTTTAGACACACATACATATATACTAATTCACGATCGATGTCATTCTTGTAGGTGCATGCACGGCTAGGTTCAAGAGGGCGAGAATTTGGATTTTGGATTCTTGTGCCCGGTGTATGCAAGTACAACACTACCTCTGGAATTGAGACGGAGTACATATCAAAGAGGTTGTGTCAAGTGCTAAGAAAGGTGTACTTGTTTCCATACTGGCTCGGGTACATATATATCAGAATTCTTGTCTGCAATTCACTTAATTATGCTACATATATATATATATATATATATCACTGAGTATTTTACCGCTGTGAATTTTCAGCAAGCACTGGCAATTGGTCGTCATGAACATGGAGTCGCATTATGTTATCTTCTTATGCTCCATTCACATGGATCCATCGCTTGTGTTGAAGCAGATCATCAACGAGTAAGAATATCATTTTGAAAGATCTTATCACGAAATCTCTGTTGTGAATTTTCGGTGAACATTACTGATAAATTTGTGATTTTGATGATAGTGGCATGAAGACCTTCCAAGTTGATGTAAAAAAAAAGCGTGGGGTTAAGATCACAGATCCTAAATGGCACAAAATTAAGGTTAGTACATATTTGGACATGGCATAATTGCCTTCGAAGTTGGTCGATAAGCTATATATGCTCTTATATATATTTATTGTTATTTTTAGACCCGTCGGCAACCGCAAGAATCGAACTTATGTGGCCGTACGTGATGAAACACATATATGATATTGTGACGGAGGAAAGACTAAATTCACTTTAAGGGTAAAATGTTATGGTGAATTCAATCATTGATGGCTTAATGTTACATATGAAATATGCACGTAATAATATGTTTTTTACATTGTCTTTGATGTTATAGAGGTTTGCACGTGAAAGCCATTTGATGATGATGAAGTGGAGCATATACGCGATGTGTTTTGTGAATATGCGTATAACTTGGTCTTAGAAAATCAAAGTCGGGACAATAATTAATGTCCTAAATTAATTCATTTGTAAATAATATATGTTGTAGCAACAATAGCCTTGATACATACATTTGTTTATTTTTTCGACTAGCTAATTCATTCTTTTGTAAATATAACGCAATGCAATTCAATAATAAATTTGTTTATTTTTTCGAACAATTTGTGTGTGTCCATTTTGGGTTTACGAATGAATGGATTGGTGGATAAAGCTATTTAGTGCTTGAAATTTGAGGTACGGACGGATGTTGAAAATGAGCCATAAGAGGCTCACGAAAAGTATTCGCGACTTTTAGGGCCAGTATATTTGTTAAAAGTACGGTCCTAAAGGTCTTCGTCCATTTAAGAAGGCCGTATATTTAACAAATATCCGGTCTAAAAGTCTTCGTCTAATTCTAAAAAATATGGGTAGAGACTTTTAGGGACCGTATATTTGTTAAAAATCTGATCCTAAAGGTCTTAGTCCATTTAAGACCGTATATTTAACAAATATCCGGTCCTAAAAGTCTTCGTCTAATTCTAAAAAATATGGGTAGAGACTTTTAGGACCGTATATATGTCAAATATCAGGTCCTAAAAGTCTCGAAAATATACGGCTAAAATATTAGGACCGTATATTTGTTAGTTATCAGTCTTAAAAGTCTTCGTTTTATTTAATAGATTGCCGAAACCTTTAGGACCGTATATTTGTTAGTTGTCAGCTCCTAACTTTAAATTTTAAAATAAGGCTTAATTTTAGGACCGAGGATTTATTATACGTCCGGTCCTAATATTCTTCATTTAAATAGAGTTGCTGACTCGGTTTCGGACATATCGTTAGGGTTCAAGGCAACCATGTTTAATGTGAAGATCATCATCAGTGTCCCTTTTCTTTTTGTCGAAAAAAGAAAGAAGATAACGAAAAGGACACTGAAAATTTTCACAACAGGAAAAGTACAGGGGACGACAACGATGGTCCAAACTTGAGAATAGTCGTCACTCTGTTTGTTTTTATTCGAAAAAGGTAAATAATTTTTTTTTTGTATGGTCGCAAGCTATTAACTTTATTCTGCAACTTTTTAAGATTGATCACCACGAAGAGGACAATGTTTTGTTTGTTCTTGTTGTCGGAGAAAAAAGAACATAAAGTTAAAGACAAACAAGGAAGGCGATTGGGAAATAAAATTTTTTTTTAATAATATTTTTTTTCTGCTGCCTTGTGAGGCAGCAGTACAAAAAAAAAAAAAAAAAATAAAACTTAAAAATTTCTAATCCTCCCCATCGTTGTCGGAGGGGAGGGAAGGGTCGGAGACGTCGTCATCGAGGTATGGTACTCAACGTCATTGGCGTCGAGTACGCGTTCGGCTTTTGTTGACGGCGTGATAGACTGAAGCTTGTTGGCCCAAGCGTCGGTCTATATGATCGGCGCGGGCTATCAGTGCTCCGGCATCGCCGGAGTTCGGGTTCGGAGGCAACGGAGGAGGATATGGAGGTGCCTCGGGATTTCGCCCGAGCGGGAGGACCTCGTCGTGGTGGAGAAGCCATTACGGTGGAGGTTCTAGGAGGAGATGGAGATGAATGTGAAGAAAGTAACAACGGGTTTAAATAGAGAACCCATCTGAAGAATGTGAAACGCAGGAAACATTAACGAGGAGACGCATATTTGCTCGGAATACGAGGAGACGCCTAGTTGGGAAGTTTATGTGGAAGCCAGAAGAGACTACGAATCATTCATTTCAACATGGGGAAGGGACTCTTTGAAAAGAATGAACTTTTAATACCGGATACCGTGTAAGATCCGTTCTTAAAAGTAATATTTTTAACCAAAAATTCTTACTTGAAAAAATAAATTGAAATATATAATAATAAATGAGTTTTAGGACCGGATACAAAGTAAAATATCGGTCTTATGATTTTAGAACCGGATATATGATAAAAGGACGGTCTTAAAAGTAATTGAATTAAAAATTAGTTTTAGGACCGGATACAAGATAAAAGTTCGGTCTTAAAAGTTTGTTAAAAGTAAATGACTATTAGGATAGGATATTTTGAACAAATACGCTCTTAAAGTAGAAACATTAAATTCATTATATTGACGAATTCATCATCGATGTTTATCTCTCCTTTATCTGTCCTTATATACTCCCACACTACCTCTTTGTTACGTTAACTCCTCAGCTTCATAGCTCTCACGCCCCAACTTCTCAAATCCTCAAACCATGGTTAGATACAAGCAAACTGCTCGTAGGGGTGCATACACGCCTCAAGCTCGTGCCATGGCTAGATCATTATATGGTGCGCCTCCTCCAACGGTGCGTCGTATTGTTTGAAGACTCTCGGGTCAATGGACCCATTGTTATTTCTTCGGATGATGAAGAGATTGCTCATGCCGCACCCCTCGATCCTTACGCCGATCTTGTCCTTGCTTGAGTCCATCCGTCATCTTGAAGGCTGGCCATGCGGATGTTCGTAATCCCCCTCTCCAACCTGTTGGCCCCGGCGCGCCTACCTCGACCCTCTCCGCTCCTGTAATGATCCATTCATATTGCGGGTGGAGAGAATAAGACAACAACTTGCTGATCTCCGGCGGGAAATTAATGCTCTTCACGCCGAAATCGCCGAGGTTGTTCAGTCAGATTCCTGTGGATGATATTATTCAGCTTGTTTTTCTTTTGTTTTTTTGTTGTTGTTGAATAACCGGTATTAATAAAATCCAAAAAGCTAAATAAGGTATCTTTGTCGCGCGGAAAAATTAAATTTCCCTCTCTCTCTCTTGTCTTGCCCAAAGTGAATACTCAGGTTCCGACTCGAAATTTCCCTCTCAGCTTCGTCGCTGCTGCGTACCTCTCTCGACAATCACTCTCTGGTTCCTTAGCTAAACGTCTATAGACGAAGCTGTTGTTATGGGTATTCTCTCGTTGTTAATGAATATTGTTTTTGAAGATTATATTTGCACTTTAGACCTACCCAACTGACCAACAAGTGTTTTTAGGTTACTCTTGTTGTCTTGTCTGCAACTTCAACGTTCGTGAGCGGAGAAGTAAGACGACTCAGCTAATGCATTTGAATTTATATGCTACAGGTTAGTCCACAAGACCTTCATCCCCTGCATTTAATTTCCGCGTCTTGCATTTACTTTGGTTCTTGGATTCACTGTGATGCATTTATGACCAAAAGTAAGTGATTCTTTGAGACAATATTTGCATTTGGAGTTGGCTTATTTTATATGCAAGTTTCAATTTTTTCGGATTATGTATGATCAATGATTTTCGTCTATAATATATAGGAATTCTACTATGGATCACGGTTGGATAGATGCTTTACGAACGAGTGTTGAATATCAGAATGGGGTTAGGGAATTTATAGAATTTGCTACACAAAATGCTCATGATGATGGGGGAAGTATTATTGCCCTTGTGTAAAATGTTTGAATGAGTGTCGACTATGTCTGAAGTTATACGCACACATTTAATTTGTCACGGATTTTGTAAGACTTATACGGTATGGGTATGGCATGGTGAACAAGTGCCATCAAGTGGGAAAAAACATGGGAAGTGGCCTTTGATGATAATGACACGGATATGGATGATCGCATAGAGGACATTATCCGTGATGTAGGAGAAGAGGCTTTTGAGCGATCACATGCATATGGTAATATGTGCGGTGATGCGAGACACGCTATCACCGTGGGTGTAAAAATACCAATTGTTGAACGCTGTATTGAAATTGGTAAGCTTGAAGGCACGTCATGGATGGAGCGACAAGAGTTTTCGAATTGCTTGAGGCTTTGAAGGACATGCTTCGAATGATAACGTGTTGCCGCATCGCTACTATGATGCTAAGAAGATACTTTGTCCATTGGGGATGGAGTACAAAAAGATCCATGCATGCTAGAAAAAAGTGTTGTGGTATCTTCCAATCATACCAAGGTTCAAGCGGTTGTTTGCGAATGAAAATGATGCAAAAAATCTAAGGTGACATGCAGATGAGAGGATTTCGGATGGACAGCTTCGACATCGGCCGATTCTTCTCAATGGAAGAAGATCGATCAATTATTTCCGAACTTCGGCGAAGAACCTAGGAACCTCGGGCTTGCCCTTAGCACGGATGGCATGAATCCCTATGGAAGCCTTAGCACATACATAGCTCATGGCCCGTACTCCGATTGTTTACAACTTATCTCCTATGTTATGCGGGACCAAAACAACCCGGAAATGACATAGATGTTTATCTGGAGCCCTTGATCGAAGACTTGAAGGAGTTGTGGGAAGAAGGTGTCGATGTTTTTGACTCTTTCAAGAAGGAGGTCTTTAAAATGAGAGCCATGACATTTTGTACTATAAACGACTTCCCAGCATATGGGAACTTGCAGGGTATAGTGTAAAAGGCCATAAAGCATGTCCGGTTTGTGAAGAAGGCACATGCTACCATCAACTTCAACATGGAAGAAAGACGGTGTATCTTGGACATAGGAGATTTCTTAGACGGGGCCACCCATATCGTCGATTAAAGAAGGCCTTTTTTGGTGGCCAAGAGTATGAAGAAGCTCAGGTGGCATTGATCGGGAGCAAGTGTATGAAAAGGTTAAAAATATCAGTGTCATCTTCGGTAAGCTCTGGAAAGAGTAGAAAAGAAACAAATATATGGAAGAAGAGATCTGTATTCTTTGATCTTCCCTATTGGCGCAATCTTGATGTGAGACAATGTATTGATGTCATGCATGTGGAGAAGAACGTATGTGATAGTATTGTGGGCACGCTTCTCAACATACAAGGTAGTTCGAAGGATGGTGTGAAGGCAAGATTGGATTTGCAAGCAATGGGAATACGCGAAGACTTGCATCCAAGGCCATATGGGAAGAGAACTTATTGTCTAAGGATGAGAAACGAAGCTTTTGTGAGTGTTTACATGGCACAAAAGTTCCCTCGGGGTATTCTTCAAATTTTAAGAGGCTTGTCTCGATGAAGGACTTGAAATTAGTAGGCCAAAAGTCCTGAATGATATCTTATCTTGTGCCACCTTGAAAAGCTTTTGTTCCTTCATTTTTGACATCATGGTTCATCTCATTGTTCATCTAGTGAGGAGATAAAGTTGTGCGGCCCTATCCATTTACGGTGGATGTACCCTATTGAAAGATCTATGAAATTCCTAAAAGGGTATGTGAAGAAGCAGTCAGACTGAAGCATCAATTGTTCGAAATATGTTTCAGAGAGGCCATGGAATTTTGTCAAAATTATTTGGCCAAAGTAAGACATATTGGGCTTCCAAACGTCGGCATGAAGGGGTAGACGTGGGGCTTCGGTAAAGAGTGTGGATCGATGAATTGTCACAAGTCCACTTATACATCTTGAATAATGTTGATGAAGTTCAAGCCAGCATATCTGCACATAAAGAGGCATGGGAAAGAAAACCATCGAATGACCAAACAAAGGTTGATTAGGGTGCATAACGAACTTTTGCAAAATGGTTCAAACAAAAGGTCGAGGATCTGAATAGAACGGTGGTGTTATGTTAGAGGCTGAATCTATGCACTTCTCCAGTTCGAAAGACAAGAGGCCTAAATTGGCAGTCATGCCATATTATGGGGTTATTGAAGAGATTTGGGAGGTGGACTATGTCAAAATTAGATTTCCCATCTTCAAATGCAAGTGTTCAGATCGATCGGCTAGGATTTACTTTAGTCGATGTCAATAGTAGAAGTTTTGGAGATGAACCTTTTATTATGGCAGACCATGCGAAACAAGTGTTCTATATCACCGATCAAGAAAATAAAATGTGGTCTGTAGCTCTCCAAGGAAAGAGGGTCATTGATATTGATGAGGAAAGTCATTCAAATTATGGTCTTCTGATAGTACTCCTTTTTCAAGGGTCTACCTTGACATGAACGAAGAAGATGAAGCGAATAATGAACCGGCATAAGAAATGATCATCAAGAAGGGATATGGGAGGATATCACTTTATAAAAGAGTCAATTCATAAGGTAATATTCATATGCAGAATTCTTAGAAAACTTTAAGGTTTTAACTATATATATATATATATTCCTTCTATGTTACGTTCTTAATTAAACAATATAATGTCACTTGCGACTATGAATTTGTTCTTGTTTTGTTTTTGTGGTAGGATCCGATTCAAAGGGGCATGTTATAAAGAGGATGCATGTTACGTTGTTGGGTGGGAATCGGATGAAGGCATGGTGAATAATATATTGGACTACATGTATGTTGATTTACGTGTTTGTATTGTAACTCATTGTGATTGTAATTAGTTATATATCTTAGCTTATTGTATAAATTACTTTAGTGTTGTAGACTTAAGGCCACATAACTCATGGTGGATAATTATTTGTATTCTTTTTGCCAATTCAATTTATTCATGTTCATAGCTTGTAGCTTAAAGTATACCGACTTTTATGTGCTTGTTTTGGATGGTGGATTTTTGTGTATTATATATGATCGGGAAGAACAGAACGGGAAAAAATTCGGGAAAATTTAGAGCGCAAATAAATAAGACGGTCTTAAATGTTCAATTGTTAAGACCGGATGTATATCTATGACCGCTCTTAAAGGTATTAAGCCGGTCTTAAAAGTTGGTCTTTTAAGACCGGTCCATTTATAAGTGCGGTCTAAAAGTTCAATTTTTAAGACCGGACATATGTAACATCCGGTCTTGAAAGTCGACTCTTTTAAGACCGGATCCGGTCTAGGATATTACTATTTTAGGACCGGGTTTATTTTTGTCCGGTCTTAATATTCGGATCTTTTAAGAGCGGTCTAGTTTTTGTCCTGGTCTTAAAGTTTGAGTTTTAGGACCGAACAAAAAATATTTGAATCTATTTAGTACGCAATTTTAAGACCGAAGGTTTAAAATGTCCGGTCTTAAAGAAAATCTTTAAGACCGGTTCTATGTGTCCGGTCTTAATAGGGAGACTTTTAATACCGCCTGGAACAAGACCTGTCGCGGGTCCGCTCCTAATATACCTGTTTCGTCCGGTCTTAAAATCCTTTTTTCCACTAGTGCATATTAAAACTCTTTCTATAATAATCAAGGAAGAAAGAGAATAAGAGAATTAATGAAGTGACCAAGGTGTTTTAAAAAAATACATACTATGTTAACTAACTTTCTTAATATAATTAAATTAGGTAGGTGAAAATGACTCCTTCCATACCCATCTCAAAATTATTTCTTTTTTATTTTTGAATTAGGTGAATAAACACTAACAGCTTAAGATTACCTTTTCAACCACACGTAAACATTTCGGAGAAGCTTCTACAACAACTTTCTGCGGAGGCGACACGAATTGTGATGGAAAATGACATTAATTATTAAACTAATTTATAATGGCTCAAATAGTTAACATCAGAGGTTCATATAAGACATTCTAAAGATGCTGCCAACACAGGAAGACTTGCGATGGCTGCTCTCTAGGAATAGAACTATATATGTAATAAATATGAAAGTGGGTCAAGCTTATTGGTGTACGTTTATCTATTATTAACAGTTAGGGATTGCCAATATTTTTCATTTTTATATTATCTACTCTATTACAAAATTATTTTGAGTATATTTATCAAATACCCCTCCGGTGCTTTTTATATATAAGAGCCTAAAATTTAATTTGTGTAATACCCTAAAAATCACACTTATGATGAATATCATAAATTAGTAAATAATACCTATTGGAAATAGGTGAATATGTGGTCTCAAAGTGTGTATAGTAGTTATCTTATTTTCTAGGGTAAATTCTATTGAAATTAGAAGAGTTAAAGTGCCAAAGGCCCAAAAATGCATTTGTGGGGCATAAAATAGCCTAAGAAAATTATGATAAATCTTAAGAGGCAGTAAAATAATTATTAAAAATTAGAGAGTATATTGTCTCTAATTTTGGTAATTTATTAAATTATAACCTTGAAAAAATTAAAAGGCAAAAATCAAAAAGTACTCTAAGGACCAAAATGACCCCAGGATTTTTAATATAATGCATGGGACAGACAATACCAATGTCAGTGCAATAGTTGTGAGAAAACGATTAATCCTAAATAAGAAAATTATCAACAATTAGTAGGTGTTTAATTAAGTAATTAATGGCTAATTATTTAAGCTTAAACAAGGGAATATTCAAGGTAAATTATGTAATACCCTAAAATTTGAATTAGGGAAAATAACATAATTGTCTTATTTTCTAAAGAAAAATCTCTTGGAAATTAGGGAAAAATTGATAATGTGTCAGAAATGACCAAAATGCCCTTATGGAGCATATAATGACCTAAGGGAATTATGAAAAATCCTTAGAGGCAATAAAATAATTATTAAAAATTAGAGAGTATGTTGTCTCTAATTTAGACAATTTTTGGGATTTATTTCCTTGGAAAATAGTGAGGGAAAAATTTAAAAGTATCACGGGATCATTATTGACCCCGTGATTTTTAATATTTTATGTAAAGCATAAAATAACAATGTAAGTCCAATTGTTGTGAGGAAATAATTATTTCTAAATGAGAAAATTATCAAAAATTAGTGGGGGATTAATTAAGTAATTATTGGCTAATTACTTAAGCTTAAACAAAGGAAAATCCAAAGATAATTATGGAAAACCCTATAATTAGTGGTTTATGGCTAAAATTAGCATAAAATATATTTGCTAATTAATTGGAAATTATGAAGGAAAGTTGGTGAGAATAGGTATTTTTAAGCCTAAAAACATGTATGGACCAATAGGGAAATTTTGTGGAAAAATTATGAAAAAATAATTATTAAATAATTAAAAAATATATATTATTAATTAAATAATTAAATAAAAAACGAAAAAATAAATTACAAAGGACCAGAATATGGACCGAAATTTTGGAGCAAAATAGGATAAGAATGAAGATGATATTTGTTTTGCAAGTTGTAATAAAATAATAATATAAAGGAATATTCTATGGAATATTCTGTGAAAAAGCAAATAGGATAAATGACCACGGATAGAGATTAAATCCTATCTAAAAAACCATGAGTAAGGTTTCTAAGGTCAGCGTATATTATGGACGAGTGTAATTTTATCTCGGGTGGGTGTCTCAGTCATTTAAGAAGCAGACGGAGCGATTAGGAATAAGGCAAAAAGGACAAAGGAGCATTGAGAAATGAAAACCTATAGAAAATAAATCCTAACTCAATATGCGGGGATGAGTTGGTAATCAATGGACATTTTATGAATCGGTGGATTTTTGTCCCAAAGTTGATGATTCGGAAGTTACTTAGTGCAAGCGCGTTTTTCCATAAAACTTCAGCAGGACCGGAGAAGACCTGAAAGGGATCAAAAATTTAGTTAACCCAGACATTTCTAATGAGTAGGAAAAGAACTTCAAAGTTGTGATTTTGGATTTCTAAGATTTTACAAGATTACGCGATTCGAACACCGATCGGGGACTTTATCGGTATAAAACTTCTTGAGGAAGTAAGTGACATCATCAAAGTACATGGGTGACATCATTGGCATGACATCATGGCCTTGAATGATGATGTAAGGAGGTGGGTTGGATGGCCAAGATTGTGCCACCTCAATGAAATGCGATCTGACGGTCCAGAATCCGTCTGATAAAGCATGAATAGTACCTGGGAATTTGCCTATAAATAGGCCTTCACATTCACTTCATTCTTCACACCAAAACCACTCTTAGGAAGTGTAGAGATAAGTTAGAGAGAGAAGCTTTGGGGAAAGTTGTAGCGAAGTTCTTCAACGGGTAAGTTCTTTAGTTCTAGTCTTTAGTTTGGTAGTTCTTGAAGTTTTAGGGTAGATGTTGTTTTGATCTTTAATCTTCCAAGTATGATTAGATATCATATGTTGGGGGTATTTTAGTCATTAATCTCGAAAATCATGATGGGGTCGGAGTTATGGCAAAATTTTGGAAGATTAGAATCAAAGTAATGAAGTGCTGGGCGAAATTCCGCCGATTAGGGGCATCAGGGGCAAAATGGTCATTTATGCCTAAAATGCCTGTTATGATGTCAAATGTTAATAGAATGTGATATTATCATTCCGTCAACGAATGTATGTTCGCGTACTGTAACACTAACTCTGATGGTTATTGTATGCATATATGTGTTTCCGTTGTCATGTACGTACTCGGCGTACTATTACTGTACTACGTTGTACTATTGTACGTACTATGGCTTGTACTTTTATTCAGTACTATTATCTTGTACTTCAACTTTATACTATTATCTGTCATCATATTGTATTATTTTTGCCATACATATCTGATATGTATACCCTATGTCTGACCATAGTAAATGTTGCCAAAATTCTATGAATGTCTGTCGTACATATATGGTGTATATAAACATGAGGTTAACCGTTACCTGGGGTTCGATGCATGGACCTCAGCCCTTAATATAGCTTCAGGGTCGGGAGGACCAAGGATCGAGGAGAGAGAAGCAAGCAGGCTGTACCGCTGTTGTAAATAAGCCAGACTTACGGCGTTTTGAATACAAGTATCAGTTACTCTTCCGCTCCGATGCTCTACTCTGATGAAAAAATTTTATACTGCTTGTGAAAACGGGATGTTACACCTTTAATTAATTGTTTATGGCTAAAATTAGCATAAAATATACTTGCTAATTAATTGGAAAAGATTAAGAAAAAATGAATGAGATTAAGTGTATGAAATCCCTAATCCTAAAAGTTGCTAATCATGTGATTAGGGCATCGATTAAACCTATTAATCAATTTCTACAAATTAAATATTAATCAAGGGTTAGGATGTAATCTTATAAAGTAAGATCTAAGGCCATGGAATTTCTAGTAATTTTAAATGCTTTAATCCATGTTAAATAGAAAGGACCAATGGGAGAATTTTGAAAATAGTAAAAGATAAATTAAATATAAGATAATGTAATATTAATTAATTCAAAAATAAATAAATAAATAATAATAAAAAGGGGCAGCCGAAAATCAAGTGGGAGAGAAAGAGAAAAAAAATATCATGATATTTTTGCAAGTTGTAATATAATAATAATATAAATTGTGATATTTATGTAAAAAGCAAATAGGATAAATGACCACCGATAGAAATTAAATCCTATCTAGAAAACCATGAACTAGGTTTCTAAGATAAGGACATATTATAAACAAGTAAATTTTTATCTCGGAGTGGGCTATCTCTGAAGTCATTTCCGTAACCGGCGGAATGATTAAGAGATAAGACGAAACAGATATTTTGTGGGAAATGGCTGATAGTAAAAATGAAAACCTATAGAAAATAAGTTATAACCTGAAATCCTTGGATTAGTTGGTGAACATCTGGACATATTATGAATCAGTGAATTTTTGTCCCGAAGTTGATGTTACCCGAAGACATTTCTGTAACCGACCGCATTTATCCGAAAATGTTCGGCAGGCAACGAAATGTTCTGAATGGGATCAAAAACTTAGTTGACCCAGACATTTCTAAAGAGGAAGATTAGACCTTCAGGGCTATGTTGCCGGATTTTTGAGATTTTCCAAGATTACGCGATTAGGACACCGAACATGGAACTTTATCGGATGAAACCCCATAAAGCAAGGGATGACATCACATTTGATGATGTCATTTTTGCCAAAAGGACAAGGGGGAGGTCGGCCAAGGCCCTTGGATGGCTAGGATTTGAGCTTCAAAAAGTGTTTTCAATCCAATGGTTCAAGATTAAAGGAGATGGTTTGGAAGATTACCGTTTTGCCCTCGCATTTTTTCTATAAATAGCCTTCAAGTTCTTTGCAATTCTTCACACCAAATTGCCTTAGCAATTTCGAAATAGAGAGAGGTTTTAGAGAGAAGGAGGAGTCTGGAGAAAGTGTAGCGAAGTTCTGGGTAAGTTCTTCGGTACCGAATCTTAAGCTTTAGTCTTTCTTTCGGTAGTTATAGTAGAAATGCTAGATTAGTCTTTAATCTTCCAAATTAGTTTAGATATCATGTTTTAGGGATAAATATGGTATTTATTTCAAAAATATGTTGGAGAAAGAGATATGTCAAAATTTTGGAAGATTAGAGTCAAAGTAGCGAAGCTCTGGCGAAATTTAGGCAATTAGGGGAATTGGGGCAAAATGGTAATTTGTACCTAAAATGCCTGTTATGATGTCAAATATTGACAAATGTGATATTATCATTATAGGATATCTGTGATCACGTACATTTGTCAAAGCGTCTGTTTCCGTCGAAGTGCGATTTCGTCAAACGTACACTCCAGACCGTCAAAGAAGGTACGGACGCGTACTGTAATACTGACTCTAATGCTTATAGTATGCTTATATATGTTGTGGATAGTTTCATAAAGACATGAACTGTGACTAGGGAACCGTATCTAGATCACTAAATACAGCTTTACACGGGATTATAGTCATGATAATACCGTTATGTTTTCCTAGCGCTGAGGACACAACCGTACATCGTGGCACTGGATATGTGCAAAGCGGAAATAACTTTACCTGTAGTGTAGTTGTTATTAAATGATCATACGACGTACCGGATTGATCAAATGGTGTAATATTAGAAATATCTGTTATTCATGTATTGTTTGTATAAGCATGAGGTTAACCGTTACCTGAGGTTCGATGGGTATTGGACCTCAGCTCTTACTATAGCTTCAGGGTCCGGAGACTCGAGGACGGAAGATGAGCATAAGCTGGGTTAGCAGCACGTGTGAAGATCGCGTAAAGACCCGATCAAGGACATCTAAGATTTGATCAAATAATGTATTGTTCTTTATGAACAGGCAGTTACGTCACTGTATCATGTTGTATCAGTTACTCAATACTCCTTTTGTTACAATGCTCTACTCTGATATATGAAAAAAAAAATTACTGCTTTTGAAAATGGGATGTTACAATTTGTCTTAATTCTTTTTATCAGATTTATTTGGGGTTGTCTTAACATTTAATGTGTTTTTTAACTATTTTTTGTCCTTAATTAATTCTTCTATCTCTCCAATTTTTTTGCCATGTTACATTCTCTTTAATAATTTCTCTCATTATTACTTTATTTCTCTTTCTTACTTGTCCTTTTATAAATAAGGGCATATTTAAAAAATAAAGGTCATTTTTTTCATATTTATTACTTTTAATTAATGTGAACTATTTTTAAAACTATGTAATTTAGTTAGTAATCTCTTATAAAAGGACCAGAGGGAGTATTAAAAATTAATCTGATATATATGTATATATACTATACTTGGTTCTAAATGTATAACTTAGTTTTTAGTGCAAATTTACATTAAGGACCGGAGGAGTAAACAGGCAGCTTGGTGCACAAGGCTTCTACTAGACGGGGTTTGGGGAGGTATAGTTATATGCAACCTTACCCTAAACTTGTTTCTAAGATTTGAACCCGTCAGAATTTGAACCGCAGGAGTAATTTATAAAAAACGATCCTTATAGTTCACACATCATGAATAATGTAACTTCCTTTTTCAGGCTTCATATAACACACAGGGCTGAGATCTAGTTTAACAGCATAATATATAAAATATATTCTTTAAGATGTAAAACACATCCAATAAGTTAAAATTAATTTAATATAATTATCAAACAAATTTTTGAGATGCATCAGCCAAAAAGTAAGCCCTCTTAGTGATCCTTTTGAACGTTTGGCGTTCAATTTTTCCCAAAATCATGATCCTACAGAGCAGGGGAATTTCATCAAACAGGAGGCTTGCTAGAACTTGCATCAATTTTTCAAGGCTATCTACCAAGGCCTTCCACATGGAAATATTTCTCATTTTGCAGCAAATTCAGCAATTCTAGAATCTATACCAGATGATTTAGAAGTGATACGTATAATAGACTTTGATATGGGAGAAGGTGTTCAATGGCCTCCACTCATGGAGGCTATTGCTCAAAAGCACAAAACTTTCAAACTGACTGTAATACCCGGATAATTATTTATCTTGAATATTACATTGTGATAAATAATACCTATTCTTAATAGGTGAATATATGGTCTCAAATCTTGTGTTGTATTTATCTTATTTTTCTAGGGTAATTTCTCTTGAAATTAGAAGGAATAAAGTGCCAAAAAACCCTAAATACATTTATGGGTCATAAAATACCCTGAGATTATTATGAAATGTCTTAAGAGGCAATTAAATATTTATTAAAAATAGGAAAGTATGTTGTCTCTAATTTAGGTAATTTATGGGATTATTTCCTTGGAATTTAAATAGGCAAAAATCCAATATTATTTTGGGAACCTGTAACATCCCGTTTTCACAAGCAGTATAATTTATTTTTCAAACATCATTCGTAAACATCAGAGTGGAGCACCGGAGCGATTGAGTAACTGATATATATATTAAAATACCCACGGTAGCATGTCTTGCTGTTTAAACAGCGGTACAAGAGTGTTTCAAAAGTATAACAGAAAGGAGTCTTCAGCTGGGACTCCTAAGCGTGCTGCTTGTCCTTCTCCTCGATTCTCGGTCCACCCAACCCTGAAGCTAAGTTAAGAGCTGAGGTCCATGCATCGAACCCCAGGTAACGGTTAACCTCATAATTACATACATCATATATGTACAACAAACATTCTTAGACTTTTGGCAACATTTACTACGGTCAGACATAGGGTATACATATCAGATTATGTATGGCAATAACAATACAGTCGGATGACAGACAACAGTACAGTCGGATTACAGACAATAGTACAGTCGGACTACAGACAATAGTACAATCAGAGTATAGACAATAGTACAGGGAGCATGCACAGCACAAGTACAAATGAGTGAGTACGACGCAGGCATAATAGTACAAATGCACGGTCGAGTACGGGCATGACAGACAATAGTACAGTCGGAGTACAGACAATATACACATATGCATACAATAACCATCAGAGTTAGTGTTACAGTACGCGAACGTACCTTCGTTGAAGGAATTCAGCACGTTTACTAAAACTGTACTTTGACGTAAAAATAGTATTTCCGACAATGTTCGTGATTACGGATATCCTATCAACATAACAATGTACTTGTTAAGGATCTAGCATTACGACGGACATTTTTAGTCAAAATGACTATTTTGCCCCGACTCTAATTGGCGAATTTCACAAAGACTCGTTACTTTGACCTTAATTTTCCAAAATTTCAACATAACTCCTCCTCCAACATAATTTTCAAAACATAAATCATATTAATTAATGATTCACATCATAACAGGAATTTTAGGTAAAAATTACCATTTTGCCCCTACCCTTACTAGTTGGCGGAATTTTGCCAGAGCTTCGCTATTTTAACTCTAATCTTCCAAAATTTTGCCAGAACTTCGACCCCACCAATATTTTCGAAATAATGACTAAAATACCCCTAACATATGATGTCTAATCATACTTGGAAGATTAAAGACTAAACTAGCATTTATACTCTAACTACTGAAAGAACTACGAAAGCTTGAGTACCGAAAAACTTACCCAGAGCTTCGCTGTGAATTTCCCCAGACTCTTCCCCCAGAGCTTCTCTCTCTAACTTCTCTCTAGGATCTCAACTTTGGTGTGAAAATGAAGAGAAAGGGGGTATTTATAGAAATCCTGATGGCATTTCGGTAGTTAATTCAAACTTTACCAGAACGAACACCGACCGCCGGATCGCACTTCGCCACGTGTCAGGATCCTCACCATGCCACTTGTCTCATTCGTTCTTCCCTCCTTAGGTGGCATGTTGTGACATCATCAATGATGATGTCACACGGTACTTTCTGCTCCTGGCCGGATGAAATTTCCCCGATCGGTACCCGATTCGCGTAATTTCGGAGAAATCTCAAAATTCGGTTAACTAACTTTGAAGATCTTCTCTCCTTACTAGAAATGTCTATTCTAATCTAAATCTTGATTCCATACAGGGCATTCCGTGTTCAAAGAAGTTTCTCGAAAGGCGTGCTTGCCACGAACGAATTTCTGGAATCATCAACTGGACAAAAATTCACCGATTCCAAATATGTCCAGATAATTTCAAACTCATTTCTAGATGTTGAGTTAGAATTTATTTTCTTCAGATCCAAAATGTGACTATCTGCATTTTTTTCCTATTTCGTCTTTTTAGGAAAATGCTCTATCGGTGTCGGAATTAACTTCCGGAAGAAATCAACGGAAGATAGAAATTCACTGATCAATATTTTACCTTGACTTTGAAATTCCTATTCCTGGTTCTCTAGATAGGGTCCATTTCCTATTTATTCCATTACTATTCACTACAATTAATTATATTATAAAATAATATAACTTTAATTAATTATATTATAAAATATTATAACTTACAAACTAAGTTTCTATTTTTTTTTCTTTTTTTTTCTGCCCATTTTTTTTTATTTCGTTTTTTTTAATATTTGATTAATTATTTAATTAATTAAATAATTATTTTTACAAAATTTTTACAAAATTTTCCTATTGGTCTATTCTTGCATTTAGGCTTAAAAATACCTAAACTCAACTATTTTTCCCCAAAATTTCCAATTAATTAACAAATATGTTTTTTCTAATTTTAAGCCAAAAACCACTAATTTTAGGGTTTTACATAATTATCTTTGAATTTTCCTTCGTTTATGCTTAAGTAATTAGCCAATAATTACCTAATTACTTTCTTATCAATAGTTGATAATTTTCTTAATTAGAATGCCTCATTACCTCATAACTTTGGCCCTGACATCTTTGTTTTCATGTCTTCTGCATTATTTTAGGATTTACGAGGGTATTTTGGTCATTTCAATACTTTTTGGACATTCTTATACAATTTCTCCAAGTTTGTAATTTAATAAATTACCTAAATTAGGGACAATATCCTTCCCTATTTCAAATAGATATTTACTTGCCTCTTTTATAGCTTTCACAGGGTATTTATAACCCATAATGTATTTAGGGACCTATTTGCAAATTTTCAAACGTTTTAGGGACCTAATTGCAAATTATCTAATTTCAAGGGAAATTACCCTAACAACAAGGTAAACTCAATACAAGGTGTTTGAGACCTCATATTCACCTATTTTCAATAGGTATATTTCTCAATTTTTGATATTTACCCTAAGTGTGATTTTTAGGGTATTACAGAACCATAAGTTGCCTTATGATTTTTAAAATAATACATGGTGCATAAATTACCAATGTCAACACAATAGTTGTGAGAAAACAATTAATCTAATTTAAGAAAATTGTCAATAATTAGTAGATAATGAAATCTCCATTTATTAGAGATAAATCAACATGTTTCAAATGCATAATTAGGGATTTGTGACCCTAATTAAAGACTAATGGCCAAGATTAGCATAAAGGTAATTGCTAATTAATTAGGAATGATTAAGATAATGTGTAAGATTAAATACATGAAATCCCTAAAGCTTAATTGATCAACAAAGCATTACTAATCATAGGATTAAGACACTAAACAACCTTATTAATCAACTTTGACAAGTCAAACATTAAGCAATGGCTAGGATTGAATCTCATAAAGCAAGATCTAAGGCTTACGTACAATATTTCTAACATTTTAAAAAGCCTAGATCCATGTTATTAGTAAAGAGCCAATGGGAGAATTTCTAGCTAATTAATATAAGATAAATAAACATAATATAAACAAATTAAAAACAAGAGTTGACAAGTCAAAGGGGGGGGGGTAGCTGAAATTATATGAGTGTGTGAGTGTATGTGTGTGTGTGTGTAATGCAAGTGGATGAAGTTGACGATATTTAGGAGATATTTGTTGAAAAAGCAAATAGGATAAATGAGAACCGATAGAAATTAAATTATATCTTGAAATATGTGAACTAGGTATCAAACATAAGGACTTATTTAAACAAGTGTATTTTTATCCCGAAGTGGGTTATCTCCGAAGTCATTCCCGTAACCGACGGGGTTTATCCTAAAATGACGAAAAGACTAGTAAAGACCCCTAATTGGACTATAATTCTTGTTAATCCAAATACTTCTCAAGAGGATACATAAACTTCAAAGTTTACCTCAAAAAGTATTTGAGATTTATAAGCATATTCGATTAGAACACTGAGCAAGGGAACTAACCGGTAGAAGAAAATCTCAAAAGATAAGATGACATCATTTTTTGGAAGAGGATAGAGGAAAGAGAGAGGGGGAGAGGTCGGCCAAGGCAATGGAGGGTGGAGATGAAGTCTCCCATGAAACCCTAGATCCTAAGGCCAAGAATGAAGGAGAGAAAGTTGGATGGAATTACAAAATTGCCATAATTTTCTCTATAAATAGCCTTCACATCATTTGTAAATTTTCACACCAAATTGCAAGAGGCAATTCGAAAGTTTAGAGAGAAGAGAGAAGGAAGAGCTTTGGAGAAAAAGTAGCAGAGTTCTGGGTAAGTTCTTCAGTCCTTAGCTTTTAGATTCTAGTCTTTACTTTAGTAGTTTTTAGTAGAAATGTTAGTTAGATCTAGGAAGTAGGAAATGAAATTCCTATTCTTGTTTTTATGCCTCATTGCATTGAAAGATGCCTGACGAGGTAAAAACATAGAAGGGATTGATCGAGTTTCTGAAAGTTGGGAATCAGAGTAGCGAAGCTCTGGCGAAATTTTATCGGCTAGCGATTTTCTGAAATCAGAGGTAAAATAGTCATTTGTGACTAGAATATCTGTTAGGATATTGTTTGATTAATAAATACACTATTATCCTTATAGGATATCTGTGATCACGTTCCGACCGACAGACGTACCGTATATCATCAACGAAGGTACGAACGCGTACTGTAACCTTAACTCTTATGCTTGTTGTATTCATAGACTAAGACTCTGTCTTAGATGTTTGATTATACATCCGGCTATATACGGGTTATGGTATTGTGATTCCGTTGAGTTTTCCTAGCGCTGAGGACACGAGTGTACATCGTGGCACTGGAGTATAGTGCAGACAATGAATAACATGCATTAGCTATGTGTGGTTATTGTTTTACATATGTGATTATGTACTGCTGTGATGTCATGAATAACTGTCATTTATATACTGTTACATAAGCATGAGGTTAACCGTTACCTGAGGTCCAGTCGGCATTGGACCTCAGCTCTTACTCTAGCTTCAGGATCCAAGGGTCACGGGATCGAGATTGTATGTAAGAAGCCAGCATGAGGACCGGGCGGAGACATTTTTATTTTATTGTATTTACTTTTGAATTAAACACTCGGATGTTTGTATGGCCGTATGTACTGCCAGATACTCTGTATTTTATGTTATTCAGTTACTCTTTATTATAAAAAATTTTCCGACACTCAAACTCTGATCCAAACGCTATGAAAACATTTATGAAAACAGGGTGTTACACTGACTGCAATCAGATTGGAAGAACATGAGTAACTTGATACTAATTTTGTTTCAGCCCAAATGGAATTTGAAGAAATCAGAAGGAACCTCAATGAGCATGCCAAATCATGTGGTTTGAAGTTGAAGGTAGAAGAACAGAGTATAGAGGAAATGGTGACAGGGCTCAGGAAATTGAACAAGAGAAGTGCAAATGGAAACATAAATTTTGTGGCCTTTAATTGCATGGTGGGTCTTCCACATATGGGTAGGGTTCGAAGTAGAAGCTATGTCTTGGAATTTCTGAGGATAGCAAGGGATTTCATCAAAAGCTCACCTTCAAAAAGGGGAATTATAGCTTTTGGTGATGGAGAAGCCTGTGAGAAACTGAAAAGTAGCACCAACTTCAAGTCATTCTTTAATGGCCATTTGGTTCATTACCATGCTTTGTTAGAATCCATGGAATCAAATTTTCCATTACAATTCTCTGAGGCAAGAATGGCAATGGAGAATCTATTTGTGGTGCCATATATATCAAGTAAGGATTGGATTCAAAAGTTGTAATGCCCGTCCTAAATGAGCCTTTATCTATCAGAGTTATAGCGCACACGCATCGAAATGATTTGGATGACTAAATTGTGGAATAAAATTTTCATAAAATAACTTAGTTTTGAAAATATGAGGATAAATTTTTCGCGATTCGAATCCATCCCATAGTGGGAATTTAATACAATAATCCAAAAATATACAGATGATAAACAATACAATACAGTATATCTATTCAAATGTTTTTCCAAAAAGTTCCATCTGCTGTAACCCTTACAGCTGTATCTTCTCTCTTGATCTCGATCCACTTCCTGTTTCTTTCATGCGGTTTGGAGTTCAAATGAATGAACCCCAGGGGTAACAGTTAATCTCATATGCAGGTATGAAATATAAATGACAATATAACACATATATAAGCATAGAATAATTTACAGTAAACAAGTCGCACCGAAATCGCAGTTATTGGCCAAGGACCGCAGCTCTTCAGGACACGCAGCCTTGTTTTAGGACACACAACCCTGTGGAACACGCAGCTCCATTTTAGAACACGCAGCCCTATAGGACATGCAGCCCCAATCCATAACTAGGATACATAAATGCAAATCATCTAGCAACCATGATCAATCATACATGAATACATATATACAAGCTAATAAGATAACAGTTACCCACCTCAAGCTTGAATCCTTAACTTTATTCGGTAGGTGTTGAGATCAGTTGAGGTGTCAAGGTTTGCCTATAAATGTTTATCATTGTCATTAGTCACTTCTTGCGTCTTAATGTAACTAACTACGCGAATTATTTAGAGGATTAAAGGTGGTTATTAACCCCTAAAATAATAATACCATTTTTATAAATAATGACATTTATTCCTTTTCCTAATAATAATAATAATAATAATATTCACTTATTATTTTTTTCTTTGCAATTATTTCTTCGAGTTGAGGGGGTTCTGGGTTAAGGGGTTTCCAGTTGGCGTTGCTGGGATGGGGGTGCTGGAATTTGAGATAGGGTATCAGAATCCGAGGTATTAGAATCCGAGATAGGGTATCAGAATCCAAGATAGGGTGTTGGAATATGAGATAGGGTATCAGAATCCAAGATAGGGTATCAGAATCCGAGATATGCTGTTGGAATCTGGATAGGGTATCAGAATTCGACATAGGGTGTTGGAATCTGAGATAGGGTATCAGAATCCGGGGTAGGGTGTTGGAATCTGAGATGGGGTATCAGTATTCGAGGTATCAGAATCCGAGATAGGGTATCAGGATTCGAGATAGTGTGTTGGGATTTGAGATGTGGTATCAGAATCCGAGGTATCAGATTCCAAGATAAGATATCAAAATCCGAGATAAGGTGTTGGAATCTGAGATGGGGTATTAGAATTTGAGATAGGGTATTAGAATCCGAGATAGGGTGTTGGGATCCGGGTTCACACAAAGTTTTTCCCTAAACTTATACATATTCAGCGCCATATATATACTCCGACATACAGTCCAGAAAATTCCAGATTTAATAGGTCAATTTCAAAAATTCATATCTCTCTGGATACAACTTCGAATAAGGCGTGTGACCTATCAAATTAAACATTGTTGTGTCCACTTTATTTCTAGAAAATTTCATGACAAAACTTGTTCATTTACTATTTCAAAACTTAACACGAAAATCACTGTTCATTTCTGGAAAATGACAAATTTCCAGTTTTGCTGTCAAACTTTGAAAAATCATAACTCCCAATGTACACGTCCATTTAGGTTGTTCTTTCGCTTTTTTTAAACCTTATTGAGTCTACTATCTTCTATAAAAGTTTTGGGGAAAAACTCAAACGTTTAACTATGAAACAGAAACACATAAGGTTCTCTGTTTCAGACAAGAAAAACAGAGTATGATTACGTTTTTTTCTTCTTCTAATTAAACCACTTGCAGCTGATTAAAGCCATGAAAATAGGAAGGATAATGCTTAAGGAACTCACCTTAGTTGATTCCTCAAGCTTCATGATCCGCTCCTTCGTTTTTCTCCAGTCGTGGCTCTCTCTCTCTATCTTTCTCACTCTCTCACGTTTATCTCTTGCTCTCAGTTTCACTTGAGCTAAGCAAAGTGAATGAATGAAGATCAAGGAATAACGTCTAAATAAAGACGTATGGAGAGTCTGCTATCATGAGTGTTTGAGCGTTTAAGCCGCTGGAAGAGTATGGTGTTTCTGATCTTGCGTGTACGGAGAGTGAGATAATCACGCTGGAGAAGTATGTAACAGCTGATTTGCTAACTGTGTTCAGCGCCTCTTACGAGATTAGGCTGAAGTGTGCAAGTAAAGAAAAGGGAAAACTGATTTAATAAATTTTGCTTCTGCTACTGCGTTTTGGTGCAAGTAAAATGGGTTGGTTTAATTGTTGGGCCTTGTCTTGTTGAATGGATTAAATAAACTGAGGGAGTTTGGCTATTATCACGTGCTGGGCTGAGGGAGTTAATGAGTTGGGTATTATTGAATAATGAAGAAGGTTGCATGTTGGGTTTTATTCCAAAATTCTCTCTTGCAACTATTTCCTTGTTTTTATTTTCCAAATGTTACAAGGAAAAAAATTCCCAATCTTTTCCAAATAATTATTCTAAACCAAATTTTTATAATTAATCCCCATATATTATTCAACTTAAGAATCCCAAAATTTGGGATGTTACATTTCTTTCCCCCTTTAATTTAAATTTCGTCCCCGAAATTTGCTATACATATTGTAAACTCTGAGCCATAAATTCTGGGTACTTCTCCTTCATGCTTTCCACTGTTTCCCATGTTGCCTCTCCAGGAGATAAACCCTTCCAGAACACCTTCACAATTGGGATACTCTTGTGCCTGAGCTGCTTTTCCCGATGATCAATGATCCGTATCGGCTCAACCACAAAGGTATTATCATGTCGGAGTTCGACATCCTCATACTCTATGACATGCCTAGGGTCTGCTTGATACTTTTTCAGCTAAGAAACATGGAATACATAATGAAGTTTACCCATGTTTGGGGGTAGGGCTAGCTGGTAGGCTACTGGTCCACGTTTCGCCAATATTTCAAATGGACCAACATATCGAGGACTTAATTTTTTCCTCTTTAAGGTTCTACCAACCCTTGTAACCGGAGATATCTTCAGAAAAACAAGGTCTCCCACTTCAAACTTCAGAGGTTTTCTCCTGTTATTTGCATAGTTTTTCTGTCTGCTTTGCGCTGCTAGGAGCCTCTTCTTGATTAGCTTAATACCTTCGGAGGTTTAGTCTACCACATCTGACCCAATTAGCCTCCTCTCGGACAACTCCGTCCAGCAAATAGGTGACCAAATAACTATATGTGTGTGTGTATATATTTAAATAAAAAGAACACTTTAATAACCATTTTTAATTTAACTACTTTAAAATATTTTGTCATTTAGATAGTACTTAGGTCAAGTTGCACATATTCAGAGGAGTTAGATTAGGAATGAAGGGGGGGAGTAGCGCCACCTACACGTGTAAGGGTAGGGTTTGTCGAAGTGGGGTCTTCGGTTGCGGTTTCTCCATGGTAAGAGTGTTGGTGATGGCGGCTAGGGGCTTTGGCCAACTCTTGCTGGAAGTGTCGCCAAGCAAGGGGAGGAAGGTGACATGCGAGGGTGAGATTGGCGGTTGGGGGTGGCTTCTCTACGTTTGTGAAATGAGAAGAAGAATTTCTGGGTTTGGAAGCTGGGATGCAGAGGTTCAATGAGGTTATTGAAGCTAATAGACATGGTGACACGAAGATGGCAGGGACCAAGATTTTGAAGGGGGTTGATGAGTTAAAGTGGATGGCTAAAGCTTTGAAGATGGTTGTGATTAAGACTCTGATGAACCAAATGTTTGGTTCGCTGAAGTTATAAAAATGTAGAGTTTGGGATCGAAGGAAGCTTATCCGGTGTTGGCTTCCCCTCCGGTGCTCGATGACTGGCCCTCAGTCACCCACACACCATGAGGTCTATCTCTTGGTGCAACCAGAGGTGGGAGGATTCTCTGACAATGCATCTGGAGTCTTGGTCACCCCTGTTAGTTGTTAGGATTGTGCTTTGTGACTTGTTTTTAGTTTTCTTTTGTGGGTATCTTGTTGGTTTTGTTTTAATCTGTTCTTGTGGGTTAATTTTGTTTGTGTTGGATGCTTGCTTACTTCTGCTATGGTTACTGTTTCCTGGTGTTTGGTCTCAAACTCCATATGGTCCTTTCACCCTTCTTTTAGAGGAGGTGCACGTGTTTGAACAACCACCCCCATTGCTCTTTCCCATTTCAACCTGCAAGATTTAGGCCTTAGATTGTCCTTTAGGTGTTGCAGGGTCCTTTGTGTCTCGTTTAGTTTCATTGTCTTTGTTGGCTTTGGTTCCACTTTGTGTTTTTAGTTCTGGTTAATTTAGTATTTGTATCTGACTTTCATTTAATGAAATCCTCTTCTAGTTAGAAAAAAAGTTTATTATATCCATTATGTCAAAATTTCTAATCACATATGATATGAGTATATGACATGTTTTTGAAATATTTTGATTTGACTATAAATCCACATCAAACAAATTGGATACTTCATGACTTTGTGTGATTAGATAATTTAATATAATGGATATAAAGAACTTAACCTACCTATTCCTATATTTCATATCTCTACAGTAACTGTCAAATAACACCTTCCTATATTGTCACTTTAGCTCATTTGATGCTTTTAGGGCTTGTTTGGTAGGATGGAGAGGGAACGGGAAATTTTTCTAAGTAGGATATATATATATATATATATATTAAAAAAAAAAGAGTGATGTGGGGTTAAAAGTTTTGATTAATTTTATTTTTATATTTTTATATTCCATATTCTCTTTATTAAAATTTGTAATCCCATTTTTGTTTTAGATTTAACTTATAAAATTTTTTCCTCTCTTGCATCTCCTCCCTACAAATTCCTCATACCAAACTGAGCCAACGACAAAGTATAAAAATGTCAATCACACTTACGTATAAGTCAAAATGTTTCTTGGTTTAAAATATATATATGGGGACATTAGGATATTTTTCGATTAAAATTTAGTTTGTTGGATTTGAATTCTAAACCTAATAATCAGTTTAGAGAATTTAGGCCTGCTAGGATGCCCAGAACTTGCTCTCATAATGAAAGAAACAAGTAGAAACAGACAATCATATCTTATCATTAATTAATCTTAACAAATCTCATAAACAACGCGTGGAATATATTATCTATCAGCCGGCTCATTACTAAATAAGGCATCAGTAAATTCTTTTTTATTTTTTCATGAAACTTCCATCACGGAAGACTCACACAAACACACAGAGATGATAATTAATAATACGAAACAATTCTGCATATTTAAAACTAAACTTAAGATACATGGTTCCCTTAAGATAAGATATCTGCATCCATGAGGACAAAAAGGACCAAGACTTTACGCGTTATTCTTAAAAACAATACCTTACATACTTACAACTTTTTGGATCCACACACACACACACACACACACACACATATATATATATATATGGTTCAGAGTTAAACCCTTAAGATAAGATATTTGCATCCATGAGGACAAAAAGGGCCAAGACTTTACGCGCTATTCTTAAAAACAATACCTTAAATTCTTACAACTTTTTGGATCCACACATGAGAACGATATCTATAGTACACAATTAGAAACTGTTTTGAATGTCAAGGAATCGACAACTTTGCTTGTAAAATTAGTTTGAATAATGTTAAATGATAACATTATTCATGTATAAAACTAAAATTAGTTACATGTTTTGTTCATTTCACTTTCATTATAGATTCTTGCCCTTTTCTTCCTTCTTAAGTTTCCTTTAAATAAAAGGATTAATAATATATTCTCAGCTTGAAGGTATAAAAATATCCTCAAAGTAAAAGGATTAAAGACCGGAGAGAGTACTTACCCGATTATGGTTATCTTTCTAAAACCAAGTTGAAGTATACAAAAAATGAGAAATACGCGTCCTTCACAGGGTTAAGATTCAAATTTTTGGGGTTTAATATATATCTGGCCAAGGAATTCTCTGCTTAATATGTGAGCGTGTGTGTGTGTGAATATTGAAGTGGCATTACAATTGGAACTGTTCGTATGGATGCAGTGTGCCATCCTTTATCACCAATCAATATTTAATGATAGGTCAACAGAGAAAACAAAAGTCAATGTCAAATTATTAAAAGATTGTTTGCTGCCATATCTGGAATCTTATACTATTGTTTGTTTCTATCGAAATTCAATGGTCAAAATTTTAGGTCCAATATTACATAATCTATCTATATCTATAAGCTACCACGCACGTACCTGAAAATTTGTGAATTTCACGTCAGATTTATTCCAATATGATAATGTTGCGTTGGATTTAAATAACTATATGTGTGTGTATGTATGTATTAGGCGGACCCAGGTATAGCATTAGGGGGCAAGTGCCCACCCTTAAATTAGGGATTGGAGAATTTTTTTTTTTTTTTTTTTTAATTTTTTTTTTTTTTTTTTTTAAATTTCTACATGTTTGAATGATTATCTACCCTTAAATTAAGTGTCAACCCTTAATACATCAAGACTGCACTTCGTAATCGGATGAGGGATGAATGGTTGAATGATTGTTTAGTACTTTATATTGAAAAAAATGTATTTGATAGCATTGATAATAAGGTCATTATGATTTAATTCCAAAAAATAAGGCCTAGAAGATGACATTGTAATTATTTTTATTGTAATATACTTTTGTTATTAAAATATATGTAATTGAACTTATTGAGTGCCCACCCTTCATTGTAATTTATGTAGTTGCATTTCTAACGGCACTTAGCCTTGCTTTTCAAAATGATAGGTTTGTAAAATAACTGTCTCTTTTATTACATCATCAGTATTCACTTGATTTCATGAATATTTTTTTATATTCTTTTCTTTTCTTATTTATATTCTTTTTTTTTTTAATATATTTAAAACTTTCTTTAAAAAAAATTTCGGAGGCGCTGCCTCCCGAATCCCTCGCCACTGGTGCCCACCCTTCATAAAATTTCTGGGTCCGTCATGTATGTATGTATGTATGTATGTATGTATGTATGTATGTATGTATGTATGTATGTATGTATGTATGTATGTATGTATGTATGTATGTATGTATGTATGTATGTATGTATGTATGTATGTATGTATGTATGTATGTATGTATGTATGTATGTATGTATGTATGTATGTATGTATGTATGTATGTATGTATGTATGTATGTATGTATGTATGTATGTATGTATGTATGTATGTATGTATGTATGTATGTATGTATGTATGTATGTATGTATGTATGTATGTATGTATGTATGTATGTATGTATGTATGTATGTATGTATGTATGTATGTATGTATGTATGTATGTATGTATGTATGTATGTATGTATGTATGTATGTATGTATGTATGTATGTATGTATGTATGTATGTATGTATGTATGTATGTATGTATGTATGTATGTATGTATGTATGTATGTATGTATGTATGTATGTATGTATGTATGTATGTATGTATGTATGTATGTATGTATGTATGTATGTATGTATGTATGTATGTATGTATGTATGTATGTATGTATGTATGTATGTATGTATGTATGTATGTATGTATGTATGTATGTATGTATGTATGTATGTATGTATGTATGTATGTATGTATGTATGTATGTATGTATGTATGTATGTATGTATGTATGTATGTATGTATGTATGTATGTATGTATGTATGTATGTATGTATGTATGTATGTATGTATGTATGTATGTATGTATGTATGTATGTATGTATGTATGTATGTATGTATGTATGTATGTATGTATGTATGTATGTATGTATGTATGTATGTATGTATGTATGTATGTATGTATGTATGTATGTATGTATGTATGTATGTATGTATGTATGTATGTATGTATGTATGTATGTATGTATGTATGTATGTATGTATGTATGTATGTATGTATGTATGTATGTATGTATGTATGTATGTATGTATGTATGTATGTATGTATGTATGTATGTATGTATGTATGTATGTATGTATGTATGTATGTATGTATGTATGTATGTATGTATGTATGTATGTATGTATGTATGTATGTATGTATGTATGTATGTATGTATGTATGTATGTATGTATGTATGTATGTATGTATGTATGTATGTATGTATGGTTTATCATGTCATTTTACATAAGGTTTTGTCAAATCAACCCAAAACTAGGTTGTTTTGGGAGTTAGGAGAATTGATATAATGAAGGGTGTTTTGGTATTTTTGTTTCTATATTTATTATATGAATTTATGAAAACACCCTTCATAAATTCCCCTAACTCCCAAAATGACATTGTTTTGGACTTAGGGGAATTAGTGACGGGTGTTTAGGTATTTTTGTAACACCCCAACTTCCATACTACAAATTGTGCCGGATGACACTTGGTTTTTAGAAAAAGTCAACAGAACTTGAGGTGCTACATCAGAGTACCGCGGAAACAGAGAGCAATGTACTAAAAATTTGGACAATATACGAGTAACTGAAATAAAAATACCCCGACATATGACGATGCCGGGCGTATGCTGGTATATTAAAAATTTCCTGAAGGAATAATCATGTGATACAATATACAGAGCTTTGTACAATTACATTTCACAAAAAGTAACTATACAACCTAGACCAAGTCTTGACTAGACTTGGGGCAATGAACCTAACTTCGTTAACCGAACAGAATGGCCAGGTAAGTGTCTACCATAGGGGCCTCACCGACTTTACGGCGACTGATTGGCACACCCACGTAGACTAGCCTTGCCTTCGGCACCAAACCGTTCGAAATAACTTCATTAGACCCATGCCTGACAATTGGCTCTGATGATCTTCTTCTGGCTTTTGCCTCGATCGGTGTACCATTACGGTTTCGCCCCTTGAATCCTCTCTATGGCTCCATCTACTGGTACCCTTTCTGATATTCCTGACATTTGGTCTAGTCATGTTGTTTCCCCCGCTCTCCGATCCTTGGTCCTCCAGACCCTGAAGCTACAGCTGAGATCCAATTTACCCCATTGGATCTCAGGTAATGGTTAACCTTATGCTCAAATAAGACAGTATATAAACAACAGATATTCATGACATAACAGCAATGATCAATCCAATCACATCGTATGATCATGTGATAACAACTACAATACCATGCAAAGTTATCCCTGGTTTGCAACATCCGTGCCACGATGTACAGTCGTGTCCTCAGCGCTAGGAAAACTCAAACGGCATTATTATGACTATAACCCGTGTAAAGCTGTATGTATACTCGGTGACCCTATTAGAGTCTCTATCCGAAACGGTGACCCTAAACAGAGCTGTAACATCCCATTTTAAAAGCGGAATTTTTTTTTCTCAATCAGAGTAGAGCAATGGAGCGAAAGAGTAACTGATACATATTCAAATGTAAACCATAGTGTAACATAGTATTGATAATACAATCATCCTACTGTTCCAAAAGTAAGTACAAAAAGTGGAGTAACAATTCTCCGCCCAGCGGCCTAATCTTGCTGTTTCCCCTGTCTCCAATTCTCGGTCCTCCGGACCCTGAAGCTACAGCTGAGATCCAATTTACCACATTGGATCTCAGGTAACGGTTAACCTTATGCTCAAACAATACTGTATACAGACAACAAATATCCAAGACAATACAACAAAGATATCAAGACATAAGCATACAGCAGATGCATGATCAATATGACGACAGAACATAAGCACAAAGCAGTATGTAAAGCCCCATAAGGTAAACAATAACAATAGCTTGCACAAAAACCAGTGCCACGATAACCACTCGTGTCCTCAGCGCTAGGAAAACATAACGGCATTATTATGACTCTAACTCGTATAAACTGTCTGTATATCAATCTCTGAACGTATCTATCACATATATGTACTTAAGCAGCACAGGATTAGTGTTACAGTACGCGTCTGTACCTTCATTGACGAGCGTAGGTACTTCCAGCGAAAAATCGTACTTTTGACGGAAAACAGCGAAACGTCCTGACAGCGTAACGACAGCAGATCAAGATTAATGATATCCTATAATGATAATATCACTTTTATCAATATTTGACATCATGACAGGCATTTTAGGTATAAATTACCATTTTTCCCCTATTCCCCTAATCGGCGGAATTTCGCCAGCGCTTCGCTACTTTGACTTTAAAATCTTCCAAAATTTTGCCAGAACTCTGACTCCATCATGATTTTCGAAATTCATACTTAAAATACCCTTGGCATATGATATCTAATCATACTTGGAAGATTAAAGACTATATTAGCATTACTACCCTAACTACCGAAAGAACTACGGAAACTTAAGACTAAGGACCGAAGAACTTACTCAGAGCTTCACTGCAAACTTCCCCAGACTTCTCCTCCTCCTTGCTGCCCCAAGAATTTCGAATAGACAAGAGTGTTTTGGTGTGATATTTGAAGAGGAAATGCATGCCTATTTATAGGAAAAAATTGTGCCAACTTGGTAATTTTTCCCTTCAAACTTGGTAATTTTCCCATCAACCTTAACCATGGAAAATTAACTTTCTTGAAGGTAAATTCTTGGCCATGCAATACACCAAAACCGGCCTCTTGTTCCCCAAGCCAAAGATGAGTCACCAAAATCACTTTTGCTTTTTGCCTCCGGCCTGCTGAAAATCCCTGATCGGTGTCCGAATCGCGTAATCTTGCAAAATCTCAAAAATCTGGAATCACAACTTTGAAGATCCTTTCTTACTCACTAAAAATGTCTGGGTTAACTAAATTTTTGATCCCTTTCAGGTCTTCTCCAGTTCTGCCGAAAATTTACGGAAAAACGCGTCGGTTACGGAAATAACTTCCGGAATCATCAACTTCGAGACAAAAATCCATTGATTCATAAAATGCCCAGATGTTTACCAACTCATTCTTGGATTTCAAGTTACGGCTTTGTTTTTACAGATTTTCATTTATCTGATTTGCTTTTTGAACATCAGATAGATTCTTAGCCGGTCTAGAATAACCCTTTTCGGTTACGGAATCAACTTCGGAAACAGCCTACTCTGAGGTAAAATTACACTTGTCTATAATATACTCTGACTTTAGAAATCAAATTCTTGGTTTTCTAGATAGGATTTAATTTCTATCGGACGTCATTTATCCTATTTGTTTTTTACATATATTATATAATAATACAACTTGACATAATATCTAGATTTTTTTCCTTCCCATTCCTATCCATATTTTCAGCTGCCACCTTAATATATATTTATATATATATAATTTATTAATCAATTATTTAATTAATATTATATATTTTTTAATTATTTAATAATTATTTTTCATAACTTTTTCACAAAATTTCCTATTGGTCCATTCTTGGATTTAGGCTTAAAATTACTTAACCTTCAATATTTTTCTTAATATATTCCAATTTAATTAGCCAATATATTTTATGCTAATACCAGCCATAAACCACTAATTATAGGGTTTTACACAATTATCTATGGATTTTCCTTTCTTAATGCTTAAGTAATTAGCCAATAATTACTTAATTAATTCCTTACTAATTGTTGATAATTTTCTTAACTAAGACAAGTTATTGTCTCACAAATTTTACACTAACATTGATATTTTACCTACCGTGTAAAATATTAAAAATAATGGGGTCATTCTGGTCATTTCAATACTTTTTGATTCTTCTCCCTTAATTTTAATAATTATTTTGTTGCCTCCTAGGATTTTTCATAATTCCCTTAGGTCATTATATGCTCCACAAGGGCATTTTAGTAATTTTGGCACATTATTATCTTTTCCTAATTTCCAAGAGATTTTTCCTTTATAAATACGATAGATATAACATAGAAATTGACACCACACATTCACCTATCAGAAATAGCCATTTTATTTATCCGGGTATTACAAGAGCCTCTATCCGTGAATGTATCTATCACATATATGTATATGAGCAGCACAGAGTTAGTGTTACAGTACGCGAACGTACCTCCGTTGACAATATACGGTACTTCTGGTACATTTGACGGAAAACTGCACTTTTGACAGAAAACAGCGGAACGTCCGACAGCGGCACGTCAGACGGCGGAACGATAGCGGAATGACGGCGGAACAGGATTACTGAAATCCTATAATGATAATATCACATTTATCAATATTTGACATCATAACAGGCATTTTAGGTACAAATTACCATTTTGCCCCTATTCCCCTAATCGCCGTAATTTCGCAAGAGCTTCGCTACTTTAACTCTAATCTTCCAAAATTTTGCCATATCTCCGACTCCAACATATTCTTGAAATAAATATCATATTTATCCCTAAAACATGATATCTAAACTTACTTGGAAGATTAAAGACTAAACTAGCATTTCTACTCTAACTACCGAAAGCTTAAGACTAAAGACCGAAAAACTTACTCAGAGCTTCGCTGCAGAATTCCCCGGACTCTTTCCTCCTCCTTGCTGCTCCTCAATTTCGAAATTCTCAAGTGGTTTTTGGTGTGAGATTTCTAATGAGAGCAAGGGGCTATTTATAGGAAATTCTGGTGCACTATTCACACTTTGTCAGACCGTATATCAACCGGCGGATCGCACTTTTGTAAAATGGCACAATCTTGGCCCTCCACATGTCCAAACCGTCCTCTCCCCCTTAGGTGGAAGCCAATGACATCATCTTTGATGATGTCACAAGGTTGCTTTTTGGCCTTGCACCAATAAAGTTCCCCGATCGGTGTTCGAATCGCGTAATCTTGCAAAATCTCAAAAATTCGGAATCACAACTTTGAAGTTCTTTTCTTACTCATTAGAAATGTCTGGGTTAACTAAATTTTTGATCCCTTTCAGGTCTTCTCCTGCCTGCCAAGATTTACTTAAAACGCGTCGATTACGAAAATAACTTCCGGAATCATCAACTTCGGGACAAAAATGCACTGATTCATAATTTGTCCAGTTGATTACCAACTCATTCCCAGATGTTGAGTTATGGCTTCGTTTCTATAGGTTTTCATTTATCTGATTTGCTTTTTGAACATCAGATAGATTTAAAGTCAGTCCAGTATAACCCTTTTCGGTTACGGAAATGACTTCGGAGACAGCCTACTCCGAGATAAAAATTCACTTGTTTCTAATATACTCTGACTTTAGAAACCTTGTTCATGGTTTTCTAGATAGGATTTAATCTCTATCGGTGGTCATTTATCCTATTTGCTTTTTCACCAAAATATCACAATTTATATTATTATTTTAATACTTAATATCCAGATATTATTTTGCACCATTCTTATCCTCTTTTGATCCACAAATTTCGGTCAAAACCTGGACTTTTTTATTTATTTTCGTTTTTATATTTTATTTAATTAATTAACATTATATAAAATAATTATTTTATAATTATTTTATATAATTTTTTACAAAATTTTCCTATTGGTCCATACTTGTTTTTAGGCTTAAAATTACTCAATCTTACATAATTTTCTTCATATTTTCCAATTAATTAGCAAATATATTTTATGCTAATTCTGGCCATAAACCACTAATTATAGGGATTTACATATTTATCTTTGGATTTTCCTTTGTTTAAGCCCAAATAATTAGCCAATAATTATTCAATTAATTACCCACTAATTGTCACTAATTTTCTTAATTAGAATAACTCATTTCCTTACAAAAATTGCACTGACATTAGTATTTTATGTCCCATCCATTATATCATAATTCACGGGGGCATTTTGGTCATTATAATACTTTTTAACTTTTCCCCCTTTATTTCTTCAAGGTAGTAATTTAATAAATTACCTAAATTAGGGACAATATTCTTCCCTATTTCAAATAAATATTTACTTGCCTCTTTATAATTTTGACAGGGTATTTTATAACTCGTAAATGCGTTTAGGGGCCTATTTGCAAATCTTCAAACGTTTTAGGGACCTATTTGCAAATTACTCTATTTTCAAGAGAAACTACCCCAAAAATAAGATTAATTCACCACAAGGTCTTTGAGACCATATATTCACCTATTTCCAATAGGCATTATTCGCTAATTTATGATTCTTATCATAATCGGGATTTTTAGGGTGTTATAATTTTTGTTTCTGTATTTATTATATGAATTTTACCAAAACACCCTACATTAATTTCCCTAACTGCCAAAATGACGTAGTTTTGGGGTTAAGGGGATTAATGAATAATATTTTTGTATTTATTATATGAGTTTTACTAAAGGATCCTTCATTAATTCCCCTAACCCCAAAAGTTTTGGAAGTTAGGGGAATTAACTAAGGATGTTTTGGTATTTTTGTTTTTGTATTTATTATATGAAGTTTACCAAAACACCCTTCATTAGTTCCCCTAACTCTCAAACCGACGTAGTTTTAGGGTGACTTGACAAAACCTTATGTCAAGTGACATGACAAACGATAAACCCATGTATGTACGTGTGCATGTGTATAAAAGCTTCCGTGAAAATTATAAGCATGTAAATATATATAAATTGATTATTAAGGATTGGTTTCAATTGATAGATACTGCGTTTAGGTTAAAATACTATTAGCTTCAAAATGCATGCTCTCAAATTAAGAATTTGACCGTGTGTGTGTGTGTGTAATATTAGGCATTTTTCTATTTTGTAAAAGTTATGAAATCTAATTTTAGATAATTATACATGTTAGGTAGTTAATAAATTTTATTCAAGAATTGTGCACTTCTCAAATTAGTAATAAATAATAATCATGCTTATTATTTATTACAATTCTTACCTCACAATTATGTGTATTATTGTTAAACTTGTAAGTTAACTTTCCAAGATTGCTGATTTTGCTTTTCTATCGAGTCGAGTTATTGGTAAACCCATGACAAATTATAAACTTGGTTAAATTTGTGAGTATACATACTGAGTTTACTGTTTTTACGTTTTTATCTTATAAAATCATGTTAATTTTTTTGAATTGATCATGTTGAATGATTTTATATATGAATTTTATAGAAATGTTTTTGTCAAATGTGATAAATTGTGAATGTTGATGGATTTAATTTAATTTATTTAGATTTAAAGTATATTTAAATCAAATTTTTGTAATTTTTATTTATTTTAAGTATTTAATTATACACTATTAGTATATACTTAATGTTAAAAGTAAACTCTTACAAGTTCGTGATACAAGTTTACGTCATTGTTATGAGTTCAACAACCTTGATGATGTGCATTAGAATACATATCATTTTTATGAGAGCATCTCGTGATGAGTAAGTACTTCGAAATACATTTTTAAATACTCATTAATTTGAACTTATAATGAAAATAATATCTCAAAGCTATTAATGATTCTAATTAGAAATATTGCTAACTCCTGCATTAATTGTACTGGATGATATTATTATGATGCAAAGAATCATAATATACAATATTTGTGATATGAACTTTACTCTCCCATTTCAATGCTAACTTCAAATAATTCAATTACTCAACTAACTAAACATAAACAACCAAATCAACCCGTCCAATAAGATCCACTTTAATTAAAAAAATTGAACAACAAAAGTATTCACAAGTCAAGTTACATGTACAATTTGGGTTACAAAATTTATATATTACTACTAGTAGATACAGTGGTGAATCCAGGAAATTAATGAAGGGTGGGCACTCAATAAGTTCAAGTACATATATTTTAATAACAAAAGTATATTACAATAAAAATAATTACAATGTCATCCTTCTAGGTCTTATTTTTTGGAATTCCATCATAATTGTCTTATTATCAATGCTATCAAATACATCTTTTTTAATATAAGGCATTTTCGTTTCACAGGAAAATAAAATAGAAGGAATGAAATTAAATTGGGGAAACTTGAATTTTAAGAGAAGGGCATTTTCGTATTTTCGCATCAGATTTCAAGGGTGGGTACTTACCCCCGCTTCTCATACACATGCGTCCGCCTCTGAGTAGATAGATATAGTACATATTCAAAATCCTCATATGCAAAATAAGTATGCTTTTACAAAGCAAGTTATATATATGAAGCAATGCTTTTGGTTGGCTTTATGCTAGACAAGATCAAGAATATCTTTTGATGCCGAACAATCACAAGATCTAAATATGCACTGCATATTAATGTCATCTTCCAAAATACAAGCATATTTTGATTAATATTTATTCGTTTTGTCCATGTTTTGAAGGAGACCGCTCAACGTAACATCCAGTATTTTAGTTTACATGTAGGTATAGCATGGTTTGTCATGAAAGCTTGCAAAAAGAAGCAAAGTCGTAGTTTGTTTTATTGGCTGACCCATTCTAAATATAGGCCCTCTTCAATGGATTATATATAAATAGTTGATAAAGAAAGCGTATATGATGCTACTTATTGTAACATACACTACGAATACTGCAACATTTTATTTACAAAAGAAATTTGAATGTTTATCCTCTGATTTTATTTATAAGTCATTTCAGGTACGTTACATACAGACTAGGAAAAACCTTAAATTTCATGAGCTTTGCCTTAAAATTTAATAACTTTCTAACTTTATTCCTATTTAATATTTATTATACCATATGAGAATAAAATCAATATAATAATAAATAAAGGGTAAAATTGTATATTCATATAAAACATTTAATTATAAATATGCTCAAAAATTTCTTCTCTCTTTGCGCTATAGAGCATTAATAATAAATATGACTTCTAAAAATGCTCAAAAATTTCTTCTCTCTTTGCGCTATAGATATAGGACTAGAGGAGTATTAAAATCCACACACACACTAGAGGAGTATTAAAATTGACACACACACACAGATATCCATGTTTACTTATGATATATTTGACTCCTGTTTTGTGTAAATCCGAACTTATTTACAGATATCTTTTAGACCAAAAAACAAACAACCAAAAGATATTACTTTGATCTTGTCTTTAATTTACTTAATTTGATTAGATTGAAGAAGTTAGTTAATATGACATATATTTTCTAAAATACTCTAATTATCTTCCTTAATTTCCTCTTTCACTCTTCTCATTTATTATTGTTGAGAGAGCAAGTATAATAGGGGTGAATTAGAAAAAGATTGGTAAATATAAAAAATATGTATTATATTTAAGATCAAGATCAACTCCCCAATGTCTCAGAGGAGTAACAATATAATTACTTTCAACTAATCTCTCTGATTTACTAGACCTATTACTATAGATATTCTTACCATCTCCATCTATACACATTGGCAAATATGTATGCATTTCCATTATTAATTAATTATCCCTCTAATTTTAATTCCCCCAACTAAGAAGTCTCCAGCCCCTTCACAATGATTGGAAAGCCCCCAAGCAAACAATCAGGCTCACAATATATTATTAATCCTTTTATGTAAAGGAAACCCTAGGAGAGGTATGATGGGGGGAGACGAAAGAAGAAAAATCTCTATTCCTGAAAATACAAGGCAAATGACCATTCCTGAAAATACAAGGCAAATGATTCTTACATCATTTAGAACGATTCATTTTTCTCAGAGCTTGTTTTACGTGGGAATGCAAAATGAATTATTTGTAATTTTTAAGCGGCCAAAACCCGTACTACTAATTAAGATTAATGCTGGCTAGTAATCGAAATCCAAGTTTTTTTGATAAAAAAATTTTAGGAAAGGGGTTGGGTTCACCCACGATCCAAGGACAGGGCGAAATCTCCCTGGTTGAAAAATATTACTATCTCCTATATTTAATATAGAGAACCCAATTGAGTTATTTGGAGTGATTAAAAAAGATAAATTCATTAAATCACTTTGAAGTATTTATGTTTGACATTTCTATGCAAACTAAGTTGCCTAATATATAAATTAATGTATAATCTAATAATACACAAAAGTATTGTTTATGAGAGGCAATATATGTAACATATTTTATAATTAAATAATTTGTTTAATTTTCTTAATTTTTTTAAATTAGTCAATTGGGTCATATATCAAGTAGTGGATGTAGTATTAAATAGTTCGATCGATGGCTATGGAATTGGTACGAGGGACAGAGGAGGTTTCATATGGAACCATAGCATTGTTTGGCGGATCCGACAATTGATGGCAAAGGATTGGCGTGTGACATGGAATCATGTCTATCGTGAGGGCAACCAGTGTGCGGACTACCTTGCTTCTTTGGCTTTGACGTTGGGAGTGGGCTACCATGTTCTATCTGAACCTCCTGATGGTTTGCTTTGCCGCCTCAGAGATGATGCTGCGGGAGCTGGTCAAATAAGGCTTTGCCTTAGTGATAATTGATCGTTGGTGGTCAGTCCCTTTGTAATCGGGAAAAAAAAAAAATAGTTGGAAAAAAATTATTAAATAGGCCGTTAGTTTGAGAAAATCATCGAGTAGATATGTGGCTTTATGGAGGTATATTCTTTTACTGCCATGACACGCACACGGCACACGTACACACACTATATTTCATTCACTCCCTTATCCATTTGCCAAGGCGAATTCATTACGTAGCCAGAAAAAGTACAATTAAAATAAAGGGTTCATATTGTTAGAGACTAACACGCATCATTACTAGAACTCTCCATCATAACATTGATAAGTGTCGTCGCGTAACGTGGCCCTGTTCAAGCACACGTAGCCATTTCTTTGAAGCTTCTACATGTTCCTACTGATGTGAGACGTATAATAGTGATGGAAAATGACATTAACTCTTGAACTAATCTCTCTCTCTTGATTACATTATTTATGTAATTTAGTTAACATCATTGCATAATACAAACGACACAGTTCTATAGATGCTGCCAACACAAGAAGGAGGCTTGCGTTGGCTACTTTCAAGGAACAAAACCATGTAATTCAAATGCAATTTGCGGCCAATGTTTATCTATTATCACCAGATAACGATTGACAATAATCTTCATTTTTATATCATATTATCCATTCTAAAACTAACAGAATTTTTTCCTTATAAATTTAATTTGTTAAACATTAAATTTATCTATATATAAAAATTTATATAAGAGATTGACCTCTACCACAAAAAAAAAAAAAAAAAAAAGAGTGATGAAAACCATTTGCAGGTATTTATACTTTTATTCAATTTTCAATTTGGTGCGTGTCTTTATCTTCTAATTAAATGTTTTAATTTTCCTTTGTTGGTAGTGTATGTTACTGGACAAAAGCTAACGGTGTTAATAATAATAAAAAAATTAATTAAAATAAAAAACATACACAGATATCGAATTAAAGATTGAGGGAAAACATTAATAAGTACAAATGGGGTTTCCTTAAAACAATACATGAGAGACTGTATAAATAATATAACCTTTTTTTTTTAAAAACATATAATGAACGAGGCTTTAAATCTACTTAAATTCTAGATAAACAATTCGTGCTTTAATTTTAATCTACTTACAAAACTAATTTTCAAATATAGTATACTATTGCCCTTCCTCCTTCCTTCTCGAGCTAGCTGCTATATGTTGGATTGTTGATTTGTTTCCACATGGTCGTCCTTCATTAATTTCGCCTATAAATATTGAGATAGGCCAGAACTCACCATATCAACTCAGAAACAAGCTACAGTCTCTCTCTTTCTTTCTCTTTACTGTTTAGAACCTTCAATAGAAAGAAGATAATGGAGCCTTTTATACTTGATGATCCCTCTTCCTCATTCTATGAAGGCATAAACTCAACTTTTGATCAACTTGAGTCTTTTGACTTCAACTTGGACACCCCTTTTTTCGCTGCTTCAGAGGATACTTCTTCAGATATTGTCCAATTCCCTTCCACCATCTTCTCTGATGATCATGTCTATTGTCCAATTGGTGAGGACAACTTTGAATTCCCATCTTTAATGGAAGATTTCTCCATGGATCTCGACTTCGACCAGGTTCTGAGTTCTCAAAGTCTGGTGAGTATCCATGGATACCCACAAGAAAGTGAGCGAATAATAAGCTTTTCTTCACAGAACTTATGTTCTGATACAGAACATGGTTGGAGTCCAACACAATCAATTCAATCAGACATGTCTACAGTATTACAAGCACAATCACCATCACTGATCTTTCCAGAACAGAACATGGAGGTGGAGAACCAGTTCAGTCTTCCTCATCTTCTAGAAGCCATTGGAGAAGCCTTAGAGCAAGGACAAAACACACTTTCAAAAGTGATTCTGAAACACATCAGCCACAAAGTAAGTCCTCTTGGTGATCCTCTTGAACGTTTGGCCTTCAATTTGTCCCAAAATCATGATCCTACAGAACATGGGGCTTTCATCAAACAGGAGGCGTGCAAGAGCTTCAACAAAGCTTTCAAAGCTATCTACCAAGGCCTCCCACATGGAAGAATCGCTCATTTTACAGCCAATTCAGCAATTCTAGGATCTATTCCAGAGGATTCAGAGGTCATTCATATTATAGACTTCGATATGGGAGTAGGTGTTCAATGGCCTCCTTTAATGGAGGTTATTGCTCAGCACCACAAAACATTGAAACTCACTGCAATTAGATTGGAAGAAGATGAAAGTTCAGATCTTGATTGTGGTTCTAAATGGAAATTTGAAGAAATCAGGAGGAGCCTCCATGAGCATGCCAAATCATGTGGCTTGAAGTTGAAGGTGGAGGAACAGAATATAAAGGAAATGGTGACAGAGCTCAAGAAATTGAACAAAAGAGGTGGAAATGGAAATGGAAACAGAAATTTCGTGGCTTTCAATTGCATGGTGGGTCTCCCACATATGGGTCGGGTTAGAAGCAGAAGCCATGTCTTGGAATTTCTGAGGGAAGCAAGGAATTTCATCAAAAGCTCACCTTCAAACAAGGGAATTATCGCTTTTGGTGATGGAGAAGCCTGTGAGAAACTGAGAAACAGCACAAACTTCATCTCATTCTTTAATGGCCATTTGGTGCATTACCATGCTTTATTAGAATCCATGGAATCTAATTTTCCATTCCAATTCTCAGAGGCAAGAACAGCAATTGAGAATCTATTTGTGGCGCCATATATATCAAGTGATGATTGGTTTCAGAAGTGGGAGGATATGAGACAATACCAGAAAGTTCAATCAGAAACAGAATTGCAGGGTCGAAGCTTGAGGGAAGAGACATTAATGGAAGTTGGAGAAATGCTTAGAAGAATTGAAGGGTTGTATGAAGTTAAGATTGAAGGGAACAATGGAAACGAAATGGTTCTGCAATGGAAAGGAACGCAACTTCTGAGAATTTCAACTTGGGCAACTTAATTAAAGCTGAGCGCCAAAGCATAGAAACTATTTTCTTCTTCTGTTTCTTATTATTATGTTTATAAGTCTGATTTAGTTTGTAAAGATTAATTATTCAAATTGGTATGCATGTAATAAACAAAAAGTATAATTCATATTCTTCATTCTTCTTGTGTATAGCAAAATTGATTATATATAAAACGAATGTTGCCAATGTTCTGTTTGTAGAAATGTGTCTTGGAACAAATTGTGCTTGTTTGGATAGTTTGAGTTATTATGCCATTCATAAATCACACGTATAGTTTGACTTCTTGTTAATCTTCAATCTTCATTATATTTTCCTTTCTGTTCTAAGGATTCTAGGTATGTTTGATAGTATAATATGCTTTGTATAAAGTATTATTTTTTTTCACATAACACATCCAACACATCTATGATATTATTTAGTGTAATTTCGAGATTTATAAAAAAAGAATAGGACTGAGTACGAGGAAGAATGTCTTTTGCATAGGATAGGTTAGATTAGTTAAGTGTGTGTGTCTATATATATATAAAAGAAATAATTTCACTTAACCTTTGTATACATGTCACTTTATGTCACTTTATTTCAAATAAGAAGATTCTGAAATTACATTGATGGTAAATAACTAAAACACCCTTCATTTATATAGACGCTTGTTACTTTATTATTATTTGTTATGAAAATACTTATGTGCACTTATTAATTTACTCATAAATATTTTTAAATTTTTGCATCAGTTATAATAATGTAAATTGGGAGTTATAAATTTTTATATATACACTTTTAAATTTTGTTATTTTTAATTGTTAAAATGTGTAACTTGGAAAAAAGTAAATGAATGATGTTTTGCCATTTTGATCCTTTACCATCAAAACTAAATTCCACTTCAATCCTTATACTACTGTGTTATTTCAAAATCTTCAATCTTAATTGAAATAAAGTGGTCATTAAAGAATGACTTGAAGTTGGTGCTGCTTTTCAGTTTCCCACAGGCTTCTCCATCACCAAAAGCTATAATTCCCCTTTTTGAAGGTGAGCTTTTGATGAAATCCCTTGCTACCCTCAGAAATTCCAAGACATGGCTTCGGCCTCTAAGGCTCTAACCCTACCCATATGTGGAAGACCTACCATGCAATTAAAGGCCACAAAATTTCCGTTTCCGTTTCCATTTCCACCTCTCTTGTTCAATTTCTTGAGCCCTGTCATCATTTCCTCTGTACTCTGTTCCTCTACCTTCAACTTCAAACCACATGATTTGGCATTCTCATTGAGGGTCCTTCTGATTTCTTCAAATTCCATTTTGGCTGAAACAAAATTAGTATCAAGTTTGTCCTCTTCTTCCAATCTGATTGCAGTCATTTTCAAAGTTTTGTGCTTTTGAGCAATAGCCTCCATGAGTGGAGGCCATTGAACACCTTCTCCCATATCAAAGTCTATTATATGTACTGTATCACTTCATCTGGTATAGATTCTAGAATTGCTGAATTGTCTGCAAAATGAGCAATTCTTCCATGTGGAAGGCCTTGGTAGATAGCCTTGAAAAATTGATGCAAGTTCTGGCAGGCCTCCTGTTTGATGAAATTCCCCTGCTCTGTATGTAGGATCATGATTTTGGGAAAAATTGAAGGCCAAACGTTCAAGAGGATCACCAAGAGGGCTTTCTTTGTGGCTGATGCATCTCAAAATCACTTGTGAAAGTGTTTTATGTCCTTGCTCTAAGGCTTCTCCAATGGCTTCCAGAAGATGAGGAAGACTCAACTGGTTCTCTATTTGCCAAATATATTTTAAAAATAAAAAATAAAAAGAACACTTTATTAACCATTTTTAATTTAACTACTTTAAAATATCTTGTCATATAGATAGATAGGACTTAGGTCAAGTTCCACGTATTTAGAGTAGTTGGATTGGGAATGAAGGGGGAGGTAGCGCCACCCATGCATGTAAGGGCAGTGTTTGTCGAAGTGGGGTCTTTGGTTGCAGTTTCTCCAGGGGACTGTTGGTGATGGCGGATAGGGGCTTTGGCTGACGTTTGCTGGAAGTGTCACCCAGCAAGGGGAGGAATGTGACAGGCGAGGGTGAGATCGGCGGCTGGCAGGGGCTTCTCTACGTGCTGGAACATGTACATGAGTTTGAGAAATTAGAAGAAGAATTTCTAGGTTTGGAGGCGGCGATGCAGAGGTTCAATGAGGTTCTTGAAGCTAATCGACTTGGTGACACGAAGATGGCAAGGACCAAGATTTTGAAGGGGGATAGCTAATGAGTTAAAGTGGATGGCTGAAGCTTTGAAGATTGTTGGGATTAAGACTCTAATGAACCGGATGTTTGGTGTGCTGAAGCTATAAAAATGTACAGAGTTTGGGATCGAAGGAAGCTTATTTGGTGTTGGCTTCCCCTCTGGTGCTCGGTGACTGGTCCTCAGTCACCCACACACCATGAGGTCTATCTCTTGGTGCTACCAGAGGTAGGAGGATTCTCTGACAATGCATCTGGAGTCTTGGTCACCCCTGTTAGTTGTTAGGATCGTGCTTTGCGATTTGTTTAGTTTTCTTTTGTGGGTGTCTTGTTGGTTTTGTTTTAATATGTTATTGTGGGTTAATTTTATTTGTGTTGGATGTTTGCTTAGTTCTGCCATGGTTATTGATTTCCTGGTGTTCGGTCTCAAGATCCTTATGGTCTTTTTACCCTTCTTTTAGAGCACGTCTTTGAACAACCTAACACAGTACAGTGAAACTGAGAAATGTACAGTGAGTCTCTTTATATAGAGAGCTGGTTACAAATGAACTAATACAATAAGAAAATTACCAAGGAAAATGCAATAACTAGACAAAGATCTATGAGAATCAGGGCAACCAACCCAATCCGAGTCACTGAAGGCCTTTAATTGGAAAGAAGAAGATGAGGGAAAAAATATACCTTTGCCTGGCCAACGTTTAATATACCTTAGAACCCTTAAAGCAGCTTGATAATGTACATCAGTAGGAGAATGAGTAAATTGACATAGTTGTTGGACAACATAAGAAATATCAGGCCGTGTAGTAGTAAGTTACAAGAGACAACCAACAAGACGTCTATAAGGGGCAACATCTGTGAGTAATGTACCATTGCCTTGAGAAAATCTGGTATGACGAGCCATAGGAGTAGAAAGGGACTTACAACCCAAATAGCATGCATCAGCAAGTATTTCAAGAGCAAATTTACGCTGATTTAAAGAGAGACCAGCAGAAGAACAAGCCACTTCAAGACCAAGAAAGAATCTAAGTTTACCAAGGTCCTTAATCTTGAAGGTATCATCAAGAAATGATTTAATACGAGAAATTTCAGCATAATCATTACCGGTCAAAATAATATCATCAACGTAAACCAACAAAACAGTAAAGGAATCACCATGTTGCCGAGTAAACAAAGAGTAATTAGATTTGGATTGAACATAATCACAAGAAAGCAAAGCAGAAGAAAGCTTGGCAAACCATTGACGTGAGGCTTGCTTCAAGCCATAAAGGGATTTTTGCAATTTGCAAACTAAGTTGGAACTAGGAGATGAGAAACCAGGAGGGAGAGACATATAAACATCCTCATGAAGATCTCCATGTAAAAATGCATTGTTAACATCAAAGAAAAGAAGAAATACAGTCCTCTGTTCAAAGCGACGAAAAGAAAATCAAAGCTAAGAATGAAATCGAAGAACAATAACAACGATTCGAACGAGGAAGAAGTTTTGTTCAAAAACACACAAGCAAATCGGTTGAACCAAGCACCAAAAAAAAATGAATCGGATGCAAAGAGAGAGCAAGCACAAATGAATCAGCCGAAGAGAATAAGCCAAGGAAGAAGACACTCAAAAGAAAAAAAAAACAAATTAATGTCAGAGAGAAAAGAAGGAAAGTGCGGAAGCCTCACAAAGAAAAAAAATCGCTCTAGATACCATAACACAATACAGTGAAACTGAGAAAAGAAAAATTTGAGAGAGAAAAAAAAAAATTCTCATTCAATACTTTGTCAATGTATAGTGAGTCTCTTTATATAGAGAGCTGCTTACAAATGAACTAATACAATAAGAATGAACCAATACTATGTGCTATGTTCAGTTACAACAGAAAGTCAGTTACAACAACTAATTACATTAGAAAATAAACAAATAAACTAATTAAGTAATTAACTCTGTTACAACCACCTTCTGTTGCTCTTTCCCAGTTCAACCTGCAAGATTTAGGCCTTAGATTGTCCTTTAGGTGTTGCAGGGTCCTTCTGTCTCGTTTAGTTTCATAGTCTTTGTTGGCTTTGGTTCCACTTTTTGTGTTTTTAGTTCTGGTTTATTTAGTATTTGTTTTCATTTAACGAAATTCTCTTTCAGTGAAAAAAAAGGTTTATAATAAGACATATTTTTTAAATATTATCATTTGACTATAAATCTACATCAAACAAATTGGATACATGACTTTGTGTGGTTAGAGAATTTAATATAACGTAACCTAACGGATATAAAGAACTTCACCTGCCTATTGTCCATATTTCATATCTCTATAATAACTATTAAATAACACCTTCCTATATTTTCGCTTTAGCTTATTTGTTTCTTTTAAAGGCTTGTGTAACATCCCATGTTTGAAATGCGGAATTTTTTTTTTTCAAACAAACAATCAGAGTGGAGCAATAGAGCGAAAGAGTAATTGGATTCTTAGCCAAAACATCAACCATTGTGTAACATTGTATAGATTACAGTAGTCCTAATGTTTAGAAAGGAAACAACAGATAGAAACAGAAAGCGGAAAGGAATGCGTAAAGCGATAAAGATAGAGATGTGTCTTCACCGCACGCCTACTCCGGTATTTGCCTCGATTCACGAATCGTGGTCTGAGATTCAATTCATCGTATTGAATCTCAGGTAACGGTTAACCTCAAACCCAAACAACACAGTATATAGCCAACATATATTCTAGAGCTAATACAACAGTATATCATAAGCATACTAGAGATGCATGATCATTATGCCGACAAACATAAGCAATAAGCAATATGAAAGCCCCACAATGTAAAACAACAACAGCTTGCACTATTCACCAGTGCCACGATAAACACTCGTGTCCTCAGCGCTAGGAAAACAAAACGGCGATCCAAACATAACCCGTATAACTGTCTGTATAACGGTCTACGACATATCCAAGACATATATGCATTTAAGAAGCACAAGATTAGTGTTACAGTACGCGTCCGTACCTTCGTTGGCAACGTTAGGTACTTCCGGCGGAAAACGTACTTTCTACTTTAGAGAAACGTGCAAAAATCCTACAATGCACGTCGCAAGCAACAGAATCTGGTAGCCGAATCAGCGTTTCAGATATCCTATGAGAATAATGTCACTTCTATTAGTAATTTGACATTATAACTGGCATTTTAGGTAAAAATTACCATTTTGCCCTATACCCCTACTTGGCGGAATTTCGCCAGCGCTTCCGCTACATAGGCTATTTCCTTCCCAAAATTTTGCCAGAACTTCGACGCCATCATGATTTTCGAAAATAAAGACTAAAATAGCCCTCCCATATAATATCAAAACATAAAAAATAAAGACTACTCTAGCATTACTAACTATTGAAAGAACTATGAAAGCTTAAAGCTCGGTACCGGAAAACTTACCCAGAGCTTCGCTATATATTTTCCCCGGCCTTCTCCTTCTCTCTCCTCTCTCTAGATTTTCGGTTTGGAGCTCTTGGAATTGTGAGAAATGAAGAGGAAGGGGGGTATTTATAAGAAAAGGTGTAGGATGTCGGCCGTCGGATCAACTTTGTGAGAATCGATCTGGACCGTCCAAAGTAACTTTTTCAAAAAGTTTTTTCTTCTTCTTCCTTCCTCTTGGCCGACCTGCCCACATGCTGAGGTGGCACCAATTGGCCAATGGGAAGTGGCCATGTGGCCCTTCTAGAAGCCTACCCGGATGAATTTCTCCGATCGCACTCCGATTCGCGTAATTTCGGAAAAATCTCAAAATTCTGGATTTACAACTCTGAAGACATGTTCTCACTTAGTAGAAATGTCCAAGTCAACCTTTATTTTGATTCCATATAGGCCTCCAACAGTCCAGTTGAAGTTTTCTCGAAAATCGTGTCCGATCGCGTCCCTGCTTAATTCGTTTGAGATATCAATCTCTTCGAAATAATTCACTGATTCCAATATGTCTAAATAAATTCAAACTCATTCCTAAATATTGAGTTAGAATTTATTTTCCTCTTTCCAAAAATATGCCTATATGCATTTTTCCCTATTTTGTTTTATTAGGAAAATGCACAAACGGCCTCTAATTAACTTCCTAAGAGTATTATGGAAGATAAAATTCCACTGATCAATAATCTACTTTGATATTGATAATCCCATTCCTAGATCTCTAGATAGGATCCGTTTCCTAATTTTTAAATTACTATTCACATATTTTACTTTAATTAATTATATTATTATTTTAATATGCAAGTTGCCAACTTGTGTTCTATTTCATTTTTTATTTTATTTTTCTTTTTATTTAGCCCAAAATTTCGGCTGGCCCCTTAATTAATTTAATAAATATTTATTTTTTATTTACTTAATTATTTAATCATTTATTTATTTAATTTTTCTAAAAATTTCACAAAAATTCCTAATTGGTCCATTCTTGTATTTAGGCTTAAAAATACCTAAACTCAATGATTTTTCATAGAAATTTCCAATTAATTAGTAAATACATTTTTACTAATTTTAAAACAAAAACCACCAATTTTAGGGTTTCATATAATTATTTGTGAATTTCCTTCACTTATGCTTAAGTAATTAGCCCAATATTACTTAATTACTTAATTATCATAACTTGATAATTTTCTTAATTACAATGTCTCATTATCTTCATACTCTTGTATTAACATTAGTATTTTCATACCTCTAACATTATTCCATAATTACAAGGGTATTTTGGTCTTTTTACTACTTTTTGAACACTCTTATACAATTTTCCCAAGTTCATAATTTATTTAATTACCATAATTAGGGATAATATACTCTCCTAATTCACTTGGTCATTTTACTGCCTTTTGGTATTTTTCCATAATTTCCTAAGTTGATTACCCTTTCCAGGGGCATTTTGGTCATTTTGGCTCTTTGACCCTTAATTCCCTAATTTCTTGTAGAAATTCTACTTAGAAAATATGCTATAGTTATACAAGACTGGAGATTGAAATTTCACTTATCAGAAATATCCAACTTTTATTTATAATATCCCAGATAAATATCCGGGTTTTACAGCTTGTTTGGTATGATGGAGTGGGGAGGGAAAGTGAGCAAGAGAAAAATTTTCTAACTAGGTTTAGAAAGAAGAAAAGAAAAAAAAACGAAAGAGAAGTGGGGTTAAAAGTTTTGATTAATTTTTTTTTTTTTACTTTTTTATATTACATATTCTCTTTATTAAAATTTTATAATCTCACTACTCCAATTTTTTTTAAATTCAACTTATAAAAAAATTTTCCTCTCATGTATCCCCTCCCTCCACATCCCTCATACCAAACAAACCCGTTAACGACAATAATAAAAAATTTCCACATATAAGTCAAAATGCCTCCACATTTTTCGATTAAAATTTAGTTTGTTGGATTTGAATTCTTAACCTAATAATCAGTTTAGACTTTAGAGAATTTAGGCCTGCTAGGATGCCCAGAACTTGCTCTCATAATAAAAGAAACAAGGGGAAACGGACAATCATATCATATCATTAATTAATCTTAATAAATTAAATATATTATCTATCAGCCGACTCATTACTAAATAAGTCATCAGTAAATTCGTTTTTATTTTTTCATGAAACTTCCATCGCGGAGGACTCACACAAACACACAGAGATGATAATTAATAATATGAAACAATTCCTGCATATTTAAAATTAAACTTAAGATACATGGTTAAGATTAAGGCCTTAAGATAAGATATTTGCATCCATGAGGACAAAAAGGGCCAAGACTTCACGCGTCATTCATAAAAACAATACCTTAAATGCTTACAACTTTTTGGAGCCCACATGAGAACCATCCACACACGCGCGCACACACACATATAGTACACAATTAGAAATAATTTTGAATGCCAAGGATTCGACAACTTTGCTTGGTGATTTTGTGAGAATATGTTAAATGATAATATTATTAATGTACAAAAACTAAAGTTAGTTACAAGTTTTCTTCATTTCACTTTCATTAGAGATTCTTTCCCTTTTGTTCCTTCTTAAGTTTCCCTTAAATAAAAGGATTAATATTATATTCTCAGCATGAAGCTAAGGTATAAAAGTATCCTCAAAGTATTAATTAAATCCAGACATTATTTTATTAGAAAAATACTTAGATCAAGTTTCTTATATCCATTTCATCAAGTTCTCCAATCATATGTGTCTATGTGCCTTATTTTTGAACTAATATCACTTAATTATAAACCCATATGAAAAAAAAATAAGACATATAGTTATGTATGATTGCAGAACTTGATGTATAAGTATAGTTCGTTTTATTACTATCTTTGGTTCTATATATAAGCTAAGGGACTACACAAATGATTCATTTTAGTCTTAAATACAAGACCCTAATTCACTTAGTTTTCAAATTTATAATCCCCAAAATATCTCTATTAATTACACATAATTAGGGTTTCTATCAATTAATAATCATTACAATGCTTATGATTACAAATAGTATTTTAGGAAAACAAATACACATTTGTTACAAATAACTAATTTAATGAATTTTCTTAATATCTACCAATTAATTATCAATCTTATATTAAGGACCGGAGAGAGAACTTAACCGGTGATGGTTATCTTTCTATAACGAAGTTCAAATATACAAAAAATCAGAAATATATCTGGCCAAGGAATTCTCTGCTTAACATGTGCGCGTGTGTATGTGAATATTGAAGTGGCATTACAATTGGAACTGTTCGTATGGATGCAGTGTGCCTTCCTTTAGCACCAATCAATATTTAATGATAGGTCAACAGAGAAAACAAAAGTCAATGTCAAGTTATTAAAAGATTGTTTGTTGCTATATCTGGAATCTTATTCTATTGTTTGTTTGTATCCAAATTCAATGGTCAAAACTTTAGGGCCAATATTACATAATCTGCATATATCTATAAGCTACCACGCACGTACCTGAAAATTTGTGAATTTCACGTCAGATTTGTTCCAATATGATAATGTTGCGTTGGATTTAAATAACTACACACACACATATATATGGACTATATGCTAGAAGCTTCCTTGAAAATTCTAAGCATGTAAATATTTAGAAATTGATTCATTAAGGATTGGTTTCAATTGATAAATCCTGCGTTTCGGTTGAAATAATATTAGCTTCAAAATGCATGCTCTCAAATTAAGAAATTGACCATATGTGTGTGTGTGTGATATTAGGCATTTTCTGTTTTGTAAAATTTAAAAAATCTAATTTTAGATAATTATACATGTTAGATAGTTAATAAATTTTATTCAAGAATTGTGCACTCATCAAATTAGTAATAAATAATAATCGATCATGCTTATTATTTATTACAACTCACACCTTACAATGATGTGCATTATTGTTAAACTTGTAAGATGATTCTCTGAGTTTACCGATTTTACTTTTCTGACTTACGAAATCAAGTCGAGTCTAAACTTGTGAGTTTATATACCGAATTTACCGTTACATTTCTATCTTATAAAACCATGTTAACTCATTATTAAAGCCACGTTAATTTTTTCAATTTGATCATGGTAAATGATTTTATATATGAACCTTATAAAAATAGCTTTGTCAAATATGAAAAATTATGAATGTTGATAGATTTATGATAAGTGCATATTTTATAATTAAATAAGTATCAATTCTGAGATATATTGGATTAAATTTATTACTATTGTATATATCTTGCAGGAGTTATTAGCTGATTGAGAAAGGAGCAGAAAAAGGAAATCAATTTGAATTAATTGTGTGATATGAGAGAGTGGATTACAAAATATTTGGAGGTGATTGGAGATCTCAAAAGGATATTGCATATCCTTTAATTAAGAAAGGATCATATCACAGCCCAAGTCAGCCTAAGGGAATTTCTATATAAAGATAAAGGGAGAGACACACTAGACACTAGAGAGACAAGACGCAAAAGCACAAAAGCACGGAAGAAAGAAAAATACATCCTTATGCTCTCTAAATCTCGGTATTTACCAAAGGTTTAGAGAGAAATGACGAAGAAAGAGAAGGAACAAGACGGCTGAAGAAAGAAAGAAGGACGCAATAACAATTCTGATTTTCATCTCTTTTCTTTTATTTTGTTAACCTAGCCATGCTTGGCTAGTCTTCTTTAGTAGTTAGGGCGAGGATGAACCCTATGCGAATTTGAGTATTTGTTTGAATTCTCTATTGAACGTTATTTACCATGCACTACTACAAAACAGGGCTACGGCGTCCTATTTTTAGCACATTTGACGTCCTTTTTCCACGGGACGCCTATCATGGGGGCGCCGTAGGTAAAACTTACGGCGTCTAATTTTAAAAATTAGACGCCGTAAGTCCCTGACTTACGGCGTCTAATTTTTAGTATTAGACGCCTTAAGTATGGCACAAATGACCTTTCAAAGTATACTTAAGGCGTCTAATTACCAAAATAGGACGTCATAAGTTAGGACTTACAGCGTCTAATTTTATTAATTAGACGCCGTAAGTCAGACTTATGGCTTCTAATTAATAAAATTAGACGTCGTAAGTCGACACTTACGGCGCCTAATTAATAAAATTAGACGTCGTAAGTCTATTTTTTGAAAAAAATTCAGCTCTTTTGCAGGAACCACTTAGAACTAGGCGAGGATTTAGGCCAAAATATCCTCCTCAAGCAAGGAAAATAGCAACATGATTACGATAAACATGCACAACTAGGACTCATACATGAAGTATAAATTAATGCTTGATCTAAACATGAAATAAACAAGATTTGCATATGTACTATTGTTGTGCAACAATACTCAATTGTTGAAGTTATTGGATCCAAATCCTATTAAGAGCAAAAATGGTCACTTAGTTATTCAGCCTATGGTGAAGATAATATCAATGGCTAAAAACTAATAAGTACCTAACAATTTCTCCCACAAACTCACACACAAATGCACCTTTTGGCAACTCCTCTAAGGTACGAAGACCCCATCCTTTTCCTTCTAAAGTAAAAAACACCTAAAATACAAAAGATTGAGAGAAAAGATGTATGAGTTCAAATGCATTTATGAACAACCGATCCATTAATGTCGTGTCAAAGTGGAAGAAAATACATGTGACAACTAGAAGCACTATTTTGCAAAGAAAAAACAATTAAATCAGCACTTGTATTCCTTCACACAGCCACACTTTACCCAACAATCATCATTCTTTGCTCTTTCAAAGGGGCAGAGTTTGCGAGAGAACCGAAGTTACAAAATAGCTGGTTCTAAGCTGGTTCCTTGCAAAATAGCTGGTTCCAATTCATATTTATCACAAGAGCAGCAAAACAATTTCTAGCAATTCAAGAGGCAACAAATTTAGCAGAATTGAATCAGATAAAGATTACAAAATCTGATCCAAAACAGCAAATGAGACCTCACTATGACAACAATTATTTCTTCAAAGTTGCACATGAAATTCACAATGAAAAACCTCAATAACAACATGAAGAAACTAATTAGAGAGAAATGCATGTAAAAGAAGGATGAGATTTCTTCTGCAAAGAATTTGATGCAGAAGAATAGATGAAAAGGAGCAAGGGGAGGGCAAAGGGAGAGGAAGGAAGTTGGGAGAGAAAACTGACAAAATAGACTGATATCTTCAACGAGTCTGAAAGATACATTATGTAGAGCTATTAATAAAGAGCCCATAATATAAAAAGAAAATAAACAGAAGTTGAAAATTACATCATTAAATAGAAGTCAGAAAATGCTTAAAACTAAAAGATCTCTAAATTAGAGTTTCCTATGCCAAGAATATATTTTCTATAATTTCACATCAGAAACTAAATAGATAATCTGAATTAACAAAGAAAGCCCATCAACTAGACATAGCTAATTTATGCTGTCAAACATGCTTATGTGTAGATTCTTGGGACAAAATGACTAACCAAGACCTATATCAAATCAAGATTGAAACCTTATACACACCATATCTTTCCATGGCAACTGTGGCCTCCTGAACCTTGTACCCCATCTTCACTAAGGTCTTCAATTTAACCTTTTTCTCAGATACAGGTTTTGGAATTTCCTGCAAGACAGAATTTTAAATATAAGATCCACAGTTAAAGATTGCTCCAACCAATCCATTGCCAAATATCTGATGTCCAAAATGAATAAAAGAAAGCATGCAAAAGAACTATTTTTGTAGATTCAGCTCACTTATATCTGCAAAATGTTACACTTCACTAACATAAATTGCTATGACAAAGAAATCACATAAGCTAGTTCAAAAAATGTTGTAATGAGTTTTTCATGAAGAGCAACTTATAACCAACTCGAGAAACAATATTATTGTTGAACTCATAGGTGACAAAGAATTACAGACATAGCAGTACCATGACCACATATCTTCATAAGCATGCAATGTTTATTAACCAAAGAAATAATCCTAAAAAAAAACAAAACTCGGTGTGAATCACTAAATGTTTTAAGCATAAAGCCATTGATACCTTTTATGGGGGAAATAAAGCTGCTTATACCATCCAACAAAACATTTACTTTTCTAATAACATGACGATGGTCAAAGAAAAGAAAATAGAGTATTAATGGACTTCTGGACGTCCACCTCCAAATGGACTTGTAAGTGAAAAGTCAATGTGCTTCTGAGAATCAACTCGCACCATGAATGATGGGATGTTCACCACCTGTCTCCCAACCCTGGCAAGCCCAAAAGACAGAGAAGTTAATTTCCTAATAAAAAAAATCATACAATAACATTGCAGCAATAGGTGTACATTCACAAGAGTCAAAATAAGTTTAGATTAAATGAATTTTGAGTGGAAAGTAAAATTTTATTCATACGAAAAAACACAAGTTCTCCTAATCCTGTTTGAACAAAGTCCATTGTTCAAAACTTGACGGCACAATAACTTCTATACAAATTGACTTTAATTTTACTTATCTATCAAAGAAGCAAGCACCACAAGTGGAGCCAATCGTGAGTAAACTCTGGTACTCACACTGCACAATACTGACACGCTAAGGCATCTTAAAGTTTCCTAAGTAATAAACACAAAATGCCTAATATCATAGATTTCAGGTTGAAAAAATAATCATTCAAGATGCAAGAACACATTTTTCCAAATTAGTTGGCAGATATAGGAGGCCACTAAAACACAAGTCTCGTCAATCAGGGCATCTATTCTGCAGTAGGTAGGAATCTCTGCACTTCTAGCATTACAAAGGTATTTCATAGCAGGTATTATGATCCATAATACTACACTAGCAAAGTTGCTTGCCACTAACAGTTTAACTGGATTAAAAGAGATGGGGCAGATATAAAACCTGATATGCCTCTGCCGGATGAGGACCCTGGCATGATGGATTGACTTGGCCATTCCAGATTTGAACACAAGTGTTTGAAGACGACGCTCTAGGAAGTTTTCGACGGTCAAAGCCAAGACGTAATCAAGCTTGTTCTGACTCTCATCTAAAAGCCCGTGACGAAACATCCGACGCAGAAGGGCTTCACCCTCGAAGATCCGACGTGGGTTCTTCTCATCAAGGGTCAAAAGCTCCCTTGCGTTATTACGAATACGACTCAGAGCGTACTGAACCCTCCATGATAAAGAAAAAATTAAACGAATTTTGGATTTAATATGAGAATAAAGCAGAAGATAAAGAGAATTTATGTTGAAAAACATTTGATCTAAACTCTACCCAAAACCTCGTAGATGTTGGCTTTCAACATCCAACGGATTATGATCAATAAGAACTCAAACAGTAATCCCACGACAAGCAGAACGAGGGCAGACATTTTGAGAACAGGGCAGACATGCTCAAGAGAAGGGGACGGACTCACCCGGTGCAAGTACCTCGGAGGCGTCCCAACTCTGAGCCGCGTGAAGTATTCGCAGTTGCCCTGAGCGAGACCCGAGATCACGAACCTGCTGAAAGCCGATCCACGCCCACGGGTTGCATTTCAAGCACCCACTCGAACAGCCATGGAAATGAGAGCTTTGGTTCTGAGAGCATCTCGTTGAAGCCAAAGATTGAAGAGATGATCGGCGATCTTGTTAAAACTGAGAACGTCTACGTGGTGTAGTTGAAGAGACACAGGAAGAGAAGATTTGAGATCCGATTGGAAAATTTAGGGCTTGGATTTGGTCCATGAGAGGGTAGGTGGGTGAGGGAGAGATTTGACAGATAGAATCTGGGCTTCGGAAGAAGATGAAGAGAGAGTGAAGAAGGCGGAGGTAAAGGGAAGAAGAAGAAGAAGGGAATTTTTGGGTTGGAAGCCATGGAAAAAGGAAAGAGAGGAATGAGCATCATCGGGTGAGGCAAAGAGAGGAGGATATAATATATAAAGACAGAGAGAGTGAATGCAAAAGAGGGTGACCTTTTTTACGCCTAAAAATAAATGTAGGACGTTAAAAGTGACACTTTTTTGGCAATTTTTTTTTTCTTTTTTTTGATCACTTTTGGCGTCTAAGTTTTAAACTTAGACGCCAAAAGTGATACTTTTAGCGTCTAATTTTTTATTTAGACGCCAAAAGTGATACTTTTTGGCGCCAACCTTTTCATTTGCCGCATTTTTTTCTTTTTGAATCACTTTTGGCGTCTAAGTTTTAAAATTAGACGCCAAAAGTGATGCTTTTGACGTCTAAATATCAAACTTAGACGCCAAAAGTCAACTTTTCTCACATATAATTACAAAAATGCCACCGCCTTTAGTTTTTACTTCCTTTTTTTAAAAAAAGGACGTCTTTTAGAGACGTTGTAAGGTTTTTTTGTAGTAGTGATGATTGAATGAATTATCTTTGCTTAAAGCTTTCTTAAAGACTGATCACCTTTTAGATTGTTCATAGGTTGGTGTATGACAATAGAGATGTTGGTGCATTTAACTAAAACCGTTAATTCGTCATAGAGTTGCATGACCTAGACATAGGCTTACGAGTTTATGCGCTCTCATAATTCTGGTTTATATAATCTTTCCAAACAATACTAAGACATTAGGTTGTTTTCAAAGATAACGGACTAAGGTAGCGCCAAGACATTGGGACTTAGTCTAATTTTAGAGAATTGATCGTCAATCATGGGAATAATAATCAATTGGGGATTTAATTCAAATACTTAGAGGAACATAGGGGAATTCTATGCCCTAGCTGCGTTTTTCTCTATTGATTATCTTTTCTAAACAATCGTTCTTGAGATTCTTAATCTTGAATACTTATTCTTGATTAAATTCCTTAAAATTCTGTTTGGTTACAACTCACCCCTATTATCTCATTGATCCAACTAAAGTCAAATAACGAATTAGTGGTTGAGTACTAGTCCTCGTGACGATCTTTCTCACTAGTTTATTACTTGATACTACCCGTATACTTGCGGAGTTTATAGGCTTTAAAGTTTTTCCTATCAAGTTTTTGGTGCCGTTGTGGGGACTAGTTTTATTTCAACACTAAGAGTAGTTATTTAAACTCTAGATTGGATTTTTCTTTTTCTTTTATCCTACTCTGTTTATGCGAGGTACCACCGACGTAAATTGCTGCAGCTTGATCCTGAAATTGAAAAGACAGCAAGGAGAAACCGAAAACTTGCTAAACAGAGAAAAGGAAAGGCTAGTAACTCTAGTACTGGGACTGAATCGGTTATAATGGCAGCAAATGGTGAAGATCCTCTTCGCCTTCTTCCTCCAAGAAAGACCATGGGCGATTACATGACACTTAATCCTGCCAGGGCTGCAACTAGCATCGTCAATCCTGCCAGAATGCAAATAATTTTGAAATCAAGCCATCCCTCATAAGCTTGGTTCAACAACGCTCTTTTAGTGGGAGTGATTTAGAGGATCCTAATCAAAGCATATTGAGACTTTTCTCGCAGATTTGTGATACCATCAAGATGAATGGGGTTTCGAAGAGGCTATTCGTGTGAGACTGCTTTCCTTTCTCTTTGACGGGAAAGGAGAGCTTGGCTTCGTTCTTGTTCTAATGGAAGTCTCTCCACTTGGGACATTATTACCACAAAGTTCCTTGAGAAATTTTTCCTTCTTCTAAGTATACAAAGTCATTGCCGACATCCGTTGCTTTACTCAAAGCAATGGGGAATCATATTGTGAAGCTTGGGAAAGATTCAAGGAGTTGCTTAGGAAGTGCCCACAACATGAGTCAGCAAGACTATGATCAAAGTGAGAATATTCTTCAATGGGATGCTTCCGTCCTCTAGGATGATGATTAATGCCGCAAGCAGTGGTACACTAAAAATAAAACTCCAGAGGAATCATTGGAGTTGTTTGAAGCTATGGGTCCTTTGAGAATGAAACTGTTACTCCACAACCAAAGAGGGGAGTTCAAAGAAGACTCTTACAATACAATGTTGGCCCACAATGAGAACATTGCCCAACAAAACAAGGTGATCCAACAAATAGCTTAGCTTCCATCACTAAACGAACTTGCCTCTTCTCAAGTATCATCTATCACTTCTCACCTCCTTTGCTTTGTGATTTTTGCCAAGGGGAACACGCTAATGGAGAGTGCAGATTCATTATCAAGAAACAAATGAGGTAAACTACATGGGTAATCCTCCTAGAAATCGCTTAATCCGTATAGCAACACATACAATCTCGGGCCGGAAATCTCACCCAAACTTTTCCTATAAACCCCAAGCAAAGACTCAACAGCTTCCACCAAACCACCACTACCGATCCGGAAAAGGCTTTGACACGCTTGACTCTTACCACTACCGAATACATACAGGGTCGAAGCTTTCCTAATGAAACAAAGTTTCTCTCAAAATCGGGGGCTTCGATCCGAATTTGGAGAATCGATTAGTCGCTTATCAAAGCAAATAGCAGAGAGAAGCCAAGGGTCCTTCCCTAGTGATACCGTGGTCAATCCAAAGGAGCATTGTAAGGCCATAACTACAAGGAGTGGTATAGTGGTTCACCCGATTGAGAAATCTGTTCTAGATGAAGGACAAGTCTCGAGAAAGGGGAGGAAGAGGTTGAGCAATGTAATGTGCAGCAGTTCCAAAGGAGATAGTTACAAAGAAATCTCCCACTCCTTCTTATGAAAAACCTCCTTATCCCCAAAGGTTGAAGCAACAGATTCGAAGCAACAAGATGCCAAGTTCTTGGATATTTTTAAGAAATTGCAGATTAACATTCCTTTTGCGAAGCTCTTGAAAATATGCCTAATTATGCAAAGTTCATGAAAGATTTGCTTTCCAAGAAGCATAAGTTGCAAGAGGCGAAACATGAGGCATTGACTCAAGAAGTGTAGTGCCATCATTCAAACTAAGTTGCCACCAAAGCTTAAAGATCCTGGCAGACTTTAGCATTCCTTGTGCAATAGGGAATGTCAATATAGGCAGAGCACTTTGTGATCTGGGAGCTAGTATTAATTTAATGCCCTTATCTGTTTCAAAAGCTCTCGGCATTAAAGAGATTAAGCCTACTATGATGTCGTTACAGTTGGCGGATAGGTCCATTAAGAAGCCAGAAGGTGTCATTGAGGATGTGCTTGTGAAAGTGGACAAATTCATCTTCCCGGTGGATTTTGTGGTTCTTAACATGGAGGAAGATGCTGAACTTCCTTTGCTTTTGGGAAGACCCTTCTTGGCTACTTGCTAGAGCTGTAATTGATGTAGTTCTTTGGAAAAATGGAATTCCAAATGAATGACGAGAAAGTCACTTACAATGTGTTTCAATCCATGAAATACCCAGTTGATAATAGTGACTGTTTCAGAATTGATGTAGTTGACGAAGCCATTCATGAGGGTCTTTTTCAAGAAGATTCAGATGAGTCCTTAGAGGATGATATTGCTCAGTTGTTGCAAGTGGAAGAAGAGGTTTCTGCGAGATAGAATTCTGATTTACAGGTTGAGAAGCTGCAACGAAAGGATTATGATGCACCACCTGCTGCTCCTAAGGTGGAACTAAAGGAGCTCCCTTCTAATCTGAAGTATGCTTTTCTAGGAAAGGATGACACTTATCTCGTTATTATTAGCGCTGAGTTGTCACCTACTGACGAAGAGAAGTTGCTGAAAGTTTTGACTACCCACAAGACCGCAATAGGGTGGTCTATATCCGATTTAAAGGGATTAGTCCTTCATTCCTTTCATAAAATTCTCATGGAGAACGATGTGAAACCGGTAAGGCAGCCCCGGAGGAGACTTAACCCGACTATGAAAGAAGTGGTGAGAAAGGAGGTGATGAAACTGTTAGATGCAGTATGATTTATCCTATCTCCGATTCAAAGTGGGTTAGTCCGGTGCGGGTAGTACCAAAAAAGGTGGAATCACCGTAGTGCAAAATGAGAATAATGAATTAATTCCCACTAGAACCTGCCACGAATTTGGAGAATGTGTGTGGATTATAAGAGATTGAACGATGCCACTCGTAAGGACTTCTTTCCTTTACCATTCATGGACCGGATGCTTGAAAGGCTTGCGGGTCACTCTTATTATCTCGCTTCTTAGATGGCTATTCTGGTTACAATCAAATAGCAAGGGATCCAGAGGATCAAGAGAAGACAGCTTTCACTTGCCCCTTTGGTAATTTTGCTTATAGACGGATGCCTTTCGGTCTTTGCAATGCTCTAGCTACTTTTCAGAGGTGCATGTTGTCTATCTTCTCTGACATGACTGAGAGATTTATTGAGGTATTCATGGATGATTTCTCTGTTTTTGGCACTTCTTATGATACTTGCTTGGCTAATTTGTCTTGTGTGCTCCAAAGATGTCAGGATAGTAACTTGGTACTCAATTGGGAAAAATGTCATTTTATGGTAAAAGATGGGATAGTCTTGGGTCATAGAATATCTGAACAAGGGATAGAAGTGGATAGAGCCAAGATTATAATCATCAAAGACTTGCCCCCTCCCACCAATGTACGTAGTGTTCGCAGTTTTCTTGGTCATGCAGGTTTTTACCGGAGGTTTATCAAGGATTTTTCCAAGATAGCCAAACCACTTAGTCAGTTTTTGGTCAAAGATGAAGACTTTAACTTCAACAAAGAGTGTCAGATGGCATTCAACTTGTTGAAAGAAAGATTAACAACTACACCTATTCTCGACGGACTCGATTGGGATCTACCGTTTGAGCTGATGTGTGATGCCAGTGACTACGCCATAGGAGCTGTTTTGGGGCAAAGGAAGAATAAGTTGTTACATGTTATATATTATGCAAGTAAAGTTATGAATGAGGCACAGCTGAACTATGCAACAACTGAGAAGGAGATGCTTGTAGTTATTTATGCTTTAGATAAGTTTAGACAGTATTTGATTGGTTCCAAAGTTATTACTTTTACAGATCATGCTGCTCTAAAATATATCTTGACTAAGCTAGACGCTAAGCCTAGGCTTCTCCGTTGGATCTTTGCTACTCCAAGAGTTTAAGATTGAAATCAAAGACAAGAAAGGGTAGAGAATGTGGTAGCTGATCACTTGTCTAGGATTCAAGTTAAGGAGTTGCAAGATGATTCAAATGGAGATTCATGATGAATTCCCAGATGAGTATGTCTTGGCAATTAGCAGTGTTCTTTGGTTTGCTGATTTTGCTAATTATAAGGCCATTGGAATGATACCAGAAGGACTAACATGGCAGTAGAGGAAGAAGTTCATGCATGATGTTCGACGGTATATCTGGGATGAGCCTTTCTTATTTTTCAGGTGTACAGATGGAATGCTCCGGCGCTGTATCCCAGAGGAGGAAACTCATAAGATCCTCCGGCATTGTCACGGTTCGAGATTATGGTGGACATTTCACTGGAGAACGCACTGCTGCTAAGGTACTACAAAGCGGTTTTTATTGGCCTACATTGTACAAGGATGCTATGAAGTTTGTGGAGCAATGTGATCGTTGCTAAAGAACAGGGAATATCTCTAGGAGACACGAGATGCCACTCAACAACATTCTTGTTATTGAGATATTTGATGTGTGGGGAATTGATTTTATGGGGCCATTCCCAAGTTCTTTTAACAACAAGTACATTCTTGTAGCTGTGGACTATGTCTCAAAGTGGGTGGAGGCAATTGCTCTTCCCACTAATGAAGCTAAGGTGGTGGTATCCTTTCTCAAAAAGAATATATTCAACAGTTCGGGTACCGAGGGCCATTATCGGATGTGAAGGCACTCATTTTTGTAACCGACGGTTTCAATCATTGCTTAGCAAATATGGTGTCACTCATCGTGTCACTACTCCATATCACCCACAAACTAGTGGGCAAGTGGAGATTTATAACAGGGGAATTGAAGCAAATTCTGGAGAAGACTGTTGGGAAGTCAAGGAAGGATTGGTCCCAGAAGCTTGATGATGCTTTGTGGGCATACCAAACGGCATTCAAGACTCCTATCGGCATGTCACCGTTTCAGCTATTATATGGTAAATCTTGCCACCTTCCAATGGAGCTTGAGCATAAAGCACTGTGGGCAACTAAGCTGCTGAATTTTGATGCTAAATCTGCTGATGAAAAAAGGTTACTTCAGCTTGAATGAGCTTGATGAATTCAGAATTTTTGCATATGAGAGTGCTAGCCTCTACAAGGAAAGAACCAAGAGATGGCATGACAGGAGGATTCTTCCAAAAGAGTTTCATCCGGGATAGCAGGTATTACTTTATAACTCTCGTTTAAAACTTTTTCCAGGGAAATTGAAGTCTAGGTGGTCAGGACCATTTATAGTCAAAGAGGTTACACCTTTTGGTGCAATTGTCATTGCACCAATAGGTTCAGATAACGCTTTTAAAGTAAATGGGCAGAGATTGAAGCCTTACCATGGTGGAGACATTGACACGCCAACTCTCATCAAGGGACCAAAAAAATTTTAAAAAAAATACTTAAAAAAAACGAAATTTTTTTTTTTAGGGTTTCTTAAACCCTCCCAACCACCACCCCCTTCCTCCTTCTTCTTTCTCTTTCTCTCTCACTCCTCCTTCAACCACCCCCTCCTCCTTCCTCTTTCTCTCATCTAACCTCCATCCTTCCTCCTACCTTCCTCCACCCTCTTCCCCACCTTCACCTTTACCTTCCTCCACCCTCTTCCCCACCTTCACCTTCACCTTTACCTTCCTCCACCCTCTTCCCCATCTTCAACCACCCCCCTTCCTCCTTCTTCTTTCTCTTTCTCTCCCCCTCCTCCTTCAACCAACCCCCTCCTCCTTCCTCTTTCTCTCATCTCACCTTCATCCTTCCTCCTACCTCCCACCTCCCTCTTCCCCATCTTCAACTACAACGCCAAGTGCGTTATCTGGCCCGGATGGTCGAGGCCCTTTGCATCAAGCAGAATATTGACCCAACTAGTTGTCAACCAGCTGAGGACGACAACGATTCCGACGATGCGGTCACACAAGAGGACGCTGATGACCAATCCGATGACTTTTGACAGGAGCACTCCACATCGAAAGTTAGAGGCTTAAACCAAGGAGTACTAGTTCCTTTCCTTTTATTTATTGTTCCAACATTGAGGACCTTTATCGATTTATGTGTGGGGTAGGGATATGAATTCTTTGGTGTTGCTTGTTCTTATTCAATTGAAAAGAATTCCCTTGAATTTTTTTTTTTTTGAGTTTTTGTTCAGATTGACCTTAACTTTGAGCATCCCTATCTTAGAGAGTATTATCAAGTAAAACAATAAAAAGGAAAAGATTGTGTCAACTAAGCCCCTGAGCATTGAATTTTTGTAGCAATCTGGAGATGTTTTGAATATTTTGATGCCTGATTCCTCTAGGAGATGAGATTATGCCCTTTATTGGCCAAGAAAAACTTTTGTTTAGGGAAAGGACTCAAGTGAAAAATAAAATAAAATTAAAAATTAAAAATAAAAATAAAAATAACAACTCCAATGACTTCTCTAGACCTACTTAGTAACCGGTGCTGCATCACCCATGTGCATGGTCGCGTCAAACGGTAAGGTCAAAGAGGGTTATGAGTTGAGCTAAAAGCCTCTTGAGGTGCCTGTTGGAGTAACCGAGTAACCGATGCTGCATAACCCATGTGCAGGGTCGCGTCAAAAGGGGACCTACAACGGCTCAAGATTAAGGTGCCTGTTGGAGTAACCGAGTAACCGGTGCTGCATCACCCATGTGCAGGGTCGCGTCAAAAGGGGACCTACAACGGCTAAAAAAAAGTAAAAGAAAAAAAAAAGTTATTTCTTACATGAGGATCCCTGTGAAATTAACTGCAACGCTTGGTTTAGTGGGGGCATTTGAATTTTCCTGGAGGAATTAAGTAGAATAATATTCTTCTACTAATCTTATTGTTGTGCTTATTACTGGCTAAGCCTTTAATCATGGGATGTTAAGAGATTATTATGATTGTTTAAGGCTATTGGCTTAGTGACCCAGTCTTATAAGACATTAACCGAATAAATTTTGATAACATGATCGAGTGTGGTGGTAAATCGTCATTGTTTAGGGAATTCAAAAACAATGTCATTCTCATTTAAATAATGAATTTTCTTTCTTTTGCTTGAGGACAAGCAAAGATTTAAGTGTGGGAGAGTTTGATAAGTGCATATTTTATAATTAAATAAGTATCAATTCTGAGATATATTGGATTAAATTTATTACTATTGTATATATCTTGCAGGAGTTATTAGCTGATTGAGAAATGGGCAGACAAAGGAAATCAATTTGAATTAATTGTGTGATATGAGAGAGTGGATTACAAAATATTTGGAGGTGATTGGAGATCTCAAAAGGATATTGCATATCCTTTAATTAAGAAAGGATCAGATCACAGCCCAAGTCAGCCTAAGGGAATTTCTATATAAAGATAAAGGGAGAGACACACTAGACACCAGAGAGACAAGACGCAAAAGCACGGAAGAAAGAAAAATACATCCTTATGCTCTCTAAATCTCGGTATTTACCAAAGGTTTAGAGAGAAAGGACGAAGAAAGAGAAGGAACGAGACGGCTGAAGAAAGAAAGAAGGACGCAATAACAATTCTGATTTTCATCTCTTTTCTTTTATTTTGTTAACCTAGCCATGCTTGGCTAGTCTTCTTTAGTAGTTAGGGCGAGGATGAACCCTATGCGAATTTGAGTATTTGTTTGAATTCTCTATTGAACGTTATTTACCATGATTGAATGAATTATCTTTGCTTAAAGCTTTCTTAAAGACTGATCACCTTTTAGATTGTTCATAGGTTGGTGTATGACAATAGAGATGTTGGTGCATTTAATTAGAACCGTTAATTCATCGTAGAGTTGCATGACCTAGACATAGGCTTACGAGTTTATGCGATCTCATAATTCTGGTTTATATAATCTTTCCAAACAATACTAAGACATTAGGTTGTTTTCAAAGATAACGGACTAAGGTAGCGTCAAGACATTGGGACTTAGTCTAATTTTAGAGAATTGATCGTCAATCATGGGAATAATAATCAATTGGGGATTTAATTCAAATACTTAGAGGAACATAGGGGAATTCTATGCCCTAGCTGCGTTTTTCTCTATTGATTATCTTTTCTAAACAATCGTTCTTGAGATTCTTAATCTTGAATACTTATTCTTGATTAAATTCCTTAAAATTCTGTTTGGTTACAACTCACCCCCTATTACTCATTGGTCCAACTAAAGCTGAAATAACGAATTAGTGGTTGGAGTACTAGTCCTCGTGGGACGATCTTTTTCTCACTAGTTTATTACTTGATACGGCCCGTATACTTGCGGAGTTTATAGGCTTTAAAGTTTTTCCCTATCAATTTAATTTTAATTATTTGGATTTGAAATATATTTAAATCAAATTTGTTGTAAATTTTATTTATTTTAAGTATCTAATTATACACTATTAATACATACTTAATGTAAATTTTATTTATTTTGCATTTGGTTTGAATAGAGCATCTGGTGATGAGTAAGTAATTGGAAATACATTTTTAAATACTCATTAATTTGAACTTATAATGAAAATAATATCTCAAAGCTGTTAATTAGAAATTCTAACTCCGGCATTGTACTGGATAATATTATTATGATGCAAAGAATCATAGTATACAATATTTGTATGAACCTTTACTCTCCCATTTCAATACTAACTTCAAATAATTCAATTACTCAAATAATTAAACATAAACAACCAAATTAAATCAAACCGTCCAATAAGATCCACTTTAATTAAAAAAAAATGGAACAATAAAGTGGATCTTATATTAAAGATTGGAGGGAGTATTAACAAGTCAAGTCACATGTACAATTTGGATTACAAAATTTATATATTATTACTATTACTAGATAGATAGTACATATTCAAAATCCTCATATGCAAATAAGTATGCTTTTACAAAGCAAGTTATATATATTAAGCAATGCTTTTGGTTAGCTTTATGCTAGACAAGACCAAGAATATCTTTTGATCCCGAACAATCACAAGGTCTAAATATACACTACATATTAATATATCATCTTCCAAAATACAAGCATATTTTAATTAATATTTATTCGTTTTGTCCATGTTTTGAAGGAGACCGATCAACGTAAATTTATATTTTTAGATAGATAGATAGATAGATAGATAGATAGATAGATAGATAGATAGATAGATAGATAGATAGATAGATAGATAGATAGATAGATAGATAGATAGATAGAGAGAGAGAGAGAGAGAGAGAGAGAGAGAGAGAGAGAGAGAGAGAGAGAGAGAGAGAGAGAGAGAGAGAGAAATCCAATATTTTAATTTACACGTAATAGAGAGAGAGAGAGAGAGAGAGAGAGAGAGAGAGAGAGAAATCCAATATTTTAATTTACACGTAATAGCATGGTTAGTCATGAAAGGTTGGCAAAAAGAAGCAAAGTCGTAGTTTGTTTTATTGGCTGACCCATTCTAAATATATGCCCTCTTCAGTGGATTATATATAAACAGTTGATAAAGGAAGCGTATATATATATTTTTTGATAAATAAAGTTTATATGATGCTACTTATTGTAACATACACTACGAATACTGCAACATTTACATTTTATATTTACAAAAGAAATTTGAATATTTCTCCTCTGATCCTATTTATAAATCACTTCTAGTATATTGTATACAGACTAAGAAAAACCTTAAACTTTATGAACTTTGCCTTAAAATTTAACAACTTTCTATTTTTATTCCCATTTAATATATATTATACCCCATGAAAACAAAATGAATATAATAACAAATTAAGAGTAAAATTGTATATTCATAGAAAAAATTTAGTAATAAATATGACTTTTATATTATATATATATATATATATATATATATATATGTGTGTGTGTGTAGACACGTATGTACATATACGCATAAATACAAATATGCATATACATGCATATACATATATACACACACACATATATCCATGTTTTCTTATGATATATATATTTGACTCTTGTTTTGTGTAAATCTGACCTTATTTACAGATACCTTTAGACCAAAAAACAAACAACCAAAATATATTATTCCTTCTGATCATTAATATAAGATATATTTATTTAATTTGATTAGACTGAAGAAATTCGTTTAGTTAATATGATATGTATTTTCTAAAACACTCTAGTCATCTTCTTTAATTTCATATTTCCCTCTCTTCATTGATTATTGTTACAGGAGCAACAGTAGGGGTAAATTAGAAAAAGATTGACAAATATGAAAAATAAATCCTATATTTAAGACCAAGATCAATTCCTCGATCGGAGTAACAATATAATTAATTTAATTAATTTAAACTAATCTCTCTGATTTACTAGACCTATTACTATAGATATTCTTACCATCTCCATCTACATATTACACGTACACATGCACAAACGCGAGTTGAACGCATGCATGTATGCATTTCCATTATTAATTAATTATCCCTCTAATTTTCATTCCCCCAACTAAGAAACATATTATATTAAAAGCATCCCATGACACTGTCTTTAACAACAATGGATGAGGAGGCACTAACGAAGGTCTCCAGCCCCTTCACAATGATTGGAAAGCCCTCAAGTAAACAATCATGCTAAGAATATATTAATCCTTTTATTTAAAGGAAACCCTAGGAGAGGTATGATGGAGGGAGACGAAAGAAGAAAAATCTCCATTCCTGTAAATACAAAGCAAATGATTCTTACATCATTTAGAACGATGTCATTTCTCTCAAAATGAATTTGTAATTTTTAAGCGGCCAAACTCCTTCTACTAATTAATATTAATTCTTGTTAGTAATCCAAATCCAAGTTTTAATTGAAAAATAATATTATCTCATATCTTTAATGTATGACCCAATTGACTTATTTGGAGAGATTAAAGAAAATAAATAAATTAAATTACTTTAAAATATTTATGATTGTTATTTCTCTCCAAACTAAGTTGCCTAATATATAAAGTGTAATATAATCGAATAATATGCATAAGTATTATTTATGAGAGAAAATGTATGGAGCATATTTTATAATTAAATAATTTATTTAGTTTTCTTAACTTCTTTAAATTTCAGCTGGGTCATATTATTTATGAAAGTATATTCTTTTACTGCCATGACACGCACACGTACACACAAAATTTCATTCACTCCCTTATCCATTTGCCAAGGCGAATTCATTACGTAGCCGCAAAAAGTACGATTAAAATAAAGGGTTCTTATTATTAGAGACTAACACGCATCATTACTAGAACTCTCCATCATAACATTGATCAGTGTCATCATGTAACGTGGCCTTGTTCAAACACACAACCATTTCTGTGAAGCTTCTACATGTTCCTCCTGATGTGAAACGTATAATTGTGATGGAAAATGACATTAATTATTGAACCAATCTCTCTCTCTTGGTTACATTATTTATGTAATTTAGTTAACATCATTGCATCATACAAGGAGACAATTCTATAGATGCTGCCAACACAAGAAGAAGGCTTGCGTTGGCTACTTTCATGGAACAAAACGATGTAATTCAAATGCAATTTGCGACCAATGTTTATGTATTATCACCAGATAACGATTGACAACATTCTTCATTTTTATATCATATTATCTATACTCCAGAACTAACACAATTTTTCCTTATAAATTTAATTTATTAAACATTAAATTTATTTGTATAAAAAAATTTATATAGGAGATAGACCTCTACCAAAAAAAGTGTGATGAAAACCTATTTGCAGATATTTATACTTTTATTCAAATTTTCAATTTGGTACGTGTCTTTATCTTCTAATTAAATGTTTTAATTTTACTTTGTTGGTAGCGTATGCTACTGGACAAAAGCTAACCGTGTTAATGAAACAAAACTAATAATTTAATTAAGAGAAAAAACATACACAGATATCGATTTAAAAATTGAGGGAAAACATTAATAAGTAAAAATGAGTTTTCCTTAAAAAAAATAAATAAATGAGAATCTACTTAAATTCTAGATAAACAATATTCGTGCTTTAATTTTAATCTACTTAGAAAACCAATTTTTAAATATAGTATACTATTGCCCTTCCTCCTTCCTTCTCTAGCTAGCTGCTATGTTGGATTGCTGATTTGTTTCCACATGGTCGTCCTTCATTAATTTCGCCTAAAAATATTGAGAGGCCAGCACTCGCCATATCAACTCATAAACAAGCTACAGTGCTCTCTTTCTTTCTCTTTACTGTTTAGAAACTTGAATAGAAAGAAGATACTAATGGATCCTTTGATACTTGATGATCCCTCTTCCTCATTCTATGAATTCATAAACTCAAGTTTTGATCAACTTGAGTCTTTTGACTTCAACTTGGACACTCCTTTTTTCACTGCTTCAGAGGATACTTCTTCAGATATTGTCCAATTCCCTTCCACCATCTTCTCCGATGATCATGTCTATTGTCCAATTGATGAGGACAACTTTGAATTCCCATCTTTAATGGAAGATTTCTCCATGGATCTCGACTTCGACCAGGTTCTGAGTTCTCAAAGTCTGGTGAGTATCCATGGATACCCACAAGAAAGTGAGCGAATAATAAGCTTTTCTTCACAGAACTTGTGTTCTGATACAGAACATGGTTGGAGTCCAACACAATCTATTCAATCAGACATGTCTACAGTATTACAAGCACAATCACCATCACTGATCTTTCCAGAACAGAACATGGAGATGGAGAACCAGTTCAGTCTTCCTCATCTTCTAGAAGCCATTGGAGAAGCCTTAGAGCAAGGACATAACACACTTTCACAAGTGATTCTGAAACACATCAGCCAAAAAGTAAGTCCTCTTGGTGATCCTCTTGAACGTTTGGCCTTCAATTTGTCCCAAAATCATGATCCTACAGAACATGGGACTTTCATCAAACAGGAGGCGTGCAAGAGCTTCAACAAAGCTTTCAAAGCTATCTACCAAGGCCTCCCACATGGAAGAATTGCTCATTTTGCAGCCAATTCAGCAATTCTAGAATCTATTCCAGAGGATTCAGAGGTCATTCATATAATAGACTTTGATATGGGAGTAGGTGTTCAATGGCCTCCTTTAATGGAGGTTATTGCTCAACACCACAAAACATTGAAACTCACTGCAATTAGATTGGAAGAATATGAAAGTTCAGATGTTGATTGTGTTTCTAAATGGAAATTTGAAGAAATCAGGAGGAGACTCCATGAGCATGCCAAATCATGTGGCTTGAAGTTGAAGGTGGAGGAACAGAGTATAGAGGAAATGGTGACAGAGCTCAAGAAATTGAACAAAAGAGGTGGAAATGGAAGCATAAATTTCGTGGCTTTCAATTGCATGGTGGGTCTCCCACATATGGGTAGGGTTAGAAGCAGAAGCCATGTCTTGGAATTTCTGAGGGTAGCAAGGGATTTCATCAAAAGCTCACCTTCAAACAAGGGAATTATAGCTTTTGGTGATGGAGAAGCCTGTGAGAAACTGAGAAACAGCACAAACTTCATCTCATTCTTCAATGGCCATTTGGTGCATTACCATGCTTTATTAGAATCCATGGAATCGAATTTCCCATTCCAATTCTCAGAGGCAAGAATAGCAATTGAGAATCTGTTTGTGGCGCCATATATATCAACTGATGATTGGTTTCAGAAGTGGGAGGATATGAGACAATACCAGAAAGTTCAATCAGAAACAGAATTGCAGGGTCGAAGCTTGAGGGAGGAGACATTAATGGAAGTTGGAGAAATGCTTAGAGGAATCGAAGGGTCATATGAAGTGAAGGTTGAAGGGAACAATGGAAACGAAATGGTTCTGCAATGGAAAGGAACGCAACTTCTGAGAATTTCAACTTGGGCAACTTAATTAGAGCTCAACCCCAAAGCAGAGAAACTATTTTCTTATTATTATGATTATTATGTTTATAAGTCTGATTTAGTTTGTAAAGATTAATTATTCAAATTGGTATGCATGTAATAAACAAAAAGTATAATTCATATTCTTCTTGCGTATAGCAAAATTGATTATATATATTGTAAAATTAATAAAATGTCAATGTAATGTTTATAGAAATGTCTTAGAATAGATTGGAGTTTATTTCTTGGATAGTATGACTTATTATGCTATTAACAAATCACAAATAGTTTGACTTGTTATTACTCTTCAATCTTCTCTATATTTTCCCTTCTGTTCTAAAGATTCTAGGCATGTTTGATCGTATAATATGCTTTGTATAAAGTATTAATTTTCTTCACCTAACATATCTATGATATTTATTAAAAATAAGAATAGGACCGAGTACGAGGGAAGAATGTATTTAGCATAGGGTAGGTTAGATTAGTTAAGTGTGTGTATATACATACATATATATAGACACACATATATATATGTGTGTATTATATACATCTATATATATATGTGTGTATACATACACACACATATATACAGGGGCGGATCTAGAAAATTTATGAAGGGTAGGCACTAGTGGAAGGGGGATTAGGGATTCGCTATCCCCCGAATTTTTTTTTTAAGAAAATTTTAAATGCATTAAAAAAAACAAAAGAATATAAACAATAAAAGAAAAAAATATTAAAAAAATATTTATGAAATCAAGTGAATACTGATGATGTTATAAGAGAGACAGTTATTTTACAAATCTATCATTTAAAAAAGTTAATTAATTTTGATTAACAAAGCTTGCCGGCCTTGCAATTGATCTGACCCGAATGGCGTGCCATTAAGGGAGCTTCGATCCCATGTCAGGGTTAGTATCAGATTCTCTTTCACGAAATTAGGTGCAGTTGCAATTATAGGTTTCAATGACAAAAAAATTCCGTTCAAAATCGTCCTCATTGGCCGCCGCCATTTTCCACAAATATATGTTCGTAACCTGCCTTCACATTGTTTAGAGTTTATTTCTTTCACCTTGTTAATGCATTACCTTAATTTCATATATTCTCCAAACCAGAGGAATTGTTGGAAGCAGAGCAAGGCGATTTTTATCCTCTTGTTCATCAGAGAAGAGGGACTACCAAGAGAAAAAAGACACATTACTTTGCTGCAGAATGTGTATCTGCCTCAGAAGCTGCTTTCCATTTGAATAACATATTCAATAAAAATAATTACAAATTATCCTTAGCTTATTTTTAAATTCCATCATAATCATATTTTCAATACTATCAAATATATCTTTTACAATATAAGGCACTAAACAATCATTCAACCATTCATCCCCCATCCAGGGACGGATCTAGGCTAGGAGTGGTCCCCTAAAATTACAGAATCAGGCCCAGAATTTTAGAAAATTTTATTTTAGCCTCATAAAATTTTTAATATTTTCACTTTAGTCCTCACTAATAGTTTCATAGAGGGACTAAAACGAAAATATTTAAATATTTATGATGCTCAAATGTACTTTCATAAAAATATGGGTTCTATTCTATAATTTTTGCCCCCTTAATTACTTTTTTGGGTCTGTCTCTGCCCCTATCCGATTACGAATTGCAGTCTTGATGTATTAAGAGTGAACCCTTAATTAAGGGTGGACAATCATACAAACATTTATTATTTATTTATTTTTTTAAACAATTTCCCAATTTAAGGGTGGGCACTTGCCCCGCTAATCTTATATCTAGATCCGCCTATGCATATATATACACACACATATATACATATATACACACATATATATAAAAGAAATAATTTCACATAACCTTTATATGCATGCTAGTTTATTTCAAATAACAACTAAAAGATTCTGAAATTATACTGCATATCTAAGAACTAGAGCGAAATTATGTTTTGATGGTGAATGACTAAAATACTCTTCATTTATATAGACGCTTGTTACTTTGTTTTTGTTATTGTTTGTTTTGAAAATACTTATGTGCACTTATTAATTTACTGATAAATATTTATAATTTTTTGTATAAGTTGTTATAGTGTAAATTGGGAGTGGTAAATTTTTATATATACACTTATAAATTTGCTATTGTTAATTATTAAAATGTGTAACTAGGAAAAAAGTTCATGGATGATATTTTGCCATTTTGATCCTTTACCATCAAAACTAAATTTCACTTTAATCCTTTATACTACAGTGTTATTTCAAAATCTTCAATCTTAATTAAAATAAAGTCATATATATGTGGGTTAAATAAAATTCTCCCTATAAAATGGGAAACCTATCTTGGAGTCTTGGACATAACGTTAATTCGTGGTCCAGAGGCAGGCATGCGCGGCAACTCAAATTTGTATTAGGTAGACACATTTTTCATAAATTCCACATGAAATCTAATGAATAAAGTTACGTTAATCCACTGACTATTGGGAACTTGCTCTTAATAATCTTATATTCTTATGCATTATTTTTAACGCTTTTAGAATTTAATTATATATTTGCTAACAAAGTATTTTATGCGTATGAAAATCGTATATGTGAATAGGATTTACCAATTAAAAATTTTGTTAGACACGAAGCACCTAATCAGTTTCGGTAGAATTTAGGCCTGATAGGATTCCTGGAACTTGCTCTAATGTGAAATGAAACAAGTAGAAACAGACAAAGCATCATATCATTAATCTTAACAAATATCCTTCCAGAAATTAAGAACACGTAGAATCAGCCCAAGTATCACTAAACAAAGTCTTGATGTAAATAATATGTTAAGGCTTAATTAATTTAGATATTTGCCGGAAAGCTGCCCGTTTTCCTTCTTTACCCCATTTGGCTCATTTGATCCAATAGCTAAGAGAGGAATTTTGAACAGCCAATCAATCATTTAGTCAAATTAAATTCCTTTTAATTTCCAATACTTGAATCAAGACTAATTTCTTCTTACTGAATCGATCCAATATGAGAAGCATGCATATATACTACTTCCTATGATCTTTAATGTAATAGCTATATAATTAATTTATAGGAAAATTTGACAAAAAGTCCCTGATTGGAAAATCACTTGGCCATTGGGACCTGAAATCTGTGGTCCTTTAGGAGAAATAGATATGTAGAGAAAATGATGAAATTGCACACCAAGGAAGCTCAGTTGCAATTTGTGAAAGGTCATTTACATTTGTACTCTAACTTAATTTTCACTCCACAGAAGGTAATTTGCAATTCATTGAAGGTCATTTGCAATTCGTGAAAAGTCACTTGAATTTTAATTTAAACACTACAGAAGCTTAGTTTGCAATTCCTATAAGCTCAGTCACAATTCGTGGAAGGACATTTGCATTTGTACTCTAACTTAATTTTCACAACAAGGAAGATCATTTGCAATTTGTGGAAGATAACTTGCATTTGCATTTAAGGGAAGGTCACTTGCATTTTAACTTAATTTGCACACCACGGAAGCTCATTAGCAATTTCTAGAAGCTCAGTTACAATTTGTAGAAGGTCATTCTCAATTCGTGGTTCGCCTTCTATTCTACCGATCTGCCATGATTCTACCTTCATCTCCTCCTTCGTCTCCCTCCATCACAAAATTTGTCATGGCTTGCCACTACAAAAGATCTATTATTTTTCTTGTTGAAATTTGGTTTTTGTTTTAAACCAAGATAAGAAGGCGGAGGAGGAAGGGAGCGGCAACAAAGATCAAAGAAATGAGGGGAGTGAAGAAGGTAAGTGCAGTAGACGGTACAAGGTCGTTAGATCTGATGTGGTGTTGCACGATGGAGTTCGCCATCATTGGTTGCCAAAGTAGCCATTGTTCGAGCAGTATGCTTGAGCTAGGGGATCGGATATGGAGTTTGTGAAGGGTGAAGTTGGAAAGATGAAGACGATGAGGGAGTGGATGGTAATGAGGGAACTAAAGGTTGGAAAAATGTAATGATAGATCCTTATTTCATCAATGGTAGAGTGATCATTTCATATATTTACTTATTTCTCCCAATGGGCTTTTAAACTTTATTTTTTCTAGGTCCTATTTCCTAATTAATTTCGCAAATGGGGATTTATCCCCAATTTTCCGTAATTTATATAGATTAAAAAAGCTAATAAAGTTAGTTATTTGCAAGAAATGTGTGTCAATTATCTTAAAATATCCTTCTTAATAATCATCATTTATATTGGAACATTCCATTGATAAAAAATCTTATTTTTTGACGAAAAAGTTACAAATTTGTGAAACAGTGGATCAAAGTAAGCTCATATCTCCTATATTTAGGATTAAAGGGAATATATAATTAAAATAGGTTATGTAAACAAATCAAAAGTTATCCAGTATGTTTTACTTACATAGGGTTCAAGTTTCTTGGGAAAAAAATTGAAAGAATATCATTTTGCATTCACGTGACAAGATCTAACCCAATTCAATCTGAATTAGTTGAGAGTTAATATAATTGTAGATATTGATTAATATATTTAACTGGTCGGTATTTGGTATATCTAACCAAAATAATGGATATAAATGTGTGTGTAGAATAGCCAAATTATATTTGCCCACAAAAGAGGAATCGTACGTGTATGCTATCATTTTTTACCAACCTACATTTAATTAAAATTATATATTGTGCTTGCATTGTGGGTCAGCTTAAGAAAACAAAGTCTATTTACAAATATTAATTAAGAGATCTATATCAGCAAGCTAGAACATTTAATCCTATTGTTTCTTTCATTGTGAGTTCTTTAATAAATAACCCACAACCAACATTCCACTACATTCAAAACTCTGAATTTCATATTAGATTAATTCCAATTGCAATCAATTCCGTTTCACCTGTCTTTTTGAAACTTCTTCTTTCGTCCATTTTTGTCAAAACAAGTTGCTATATTATTAATTTAATATTATATACGGATTTAGGGAGATCGCATGCATGAGTGCTAGCTCATACGTAGATATAAAATAAAATGGGGAATATTATGAGAACTTTGTCTATTATATAAAGATCTTGCAGTGCCTTATCTAAGAGATAACCACGAATTAAAGTCGTCTCAGACCAAACAGCCGAAGCAGCATTAATCAATAATAAAATGTGTACGTTAAGATAAGTTTTAGTCTTGAGATATTCAAGTTGCATGCATGTCAATATATGAGGACTGTATTTTAATCCAACTCATTACAGATTGTGCCAGCAAGAAGGGCTAATTTAATAGTAGTTAGTAGTTTATTTGGAGACATTATCTACCAATTGATGTAATACATCCCATTTTCAAGGTAGAACATCATTTTCATTTCCTAACTTTAAGGTATAATATAATATGGTTAATTAGAGTTATATGTGATTAAGATACAGAGAGCAGCAAGTAAATACACACATATGGTTGTGTCTTGTAACAACCCAATTTCCAAAAGCAGTATAAATTTTTTTTTTTAAACATCCTTTCAAAATGATCAGAGTAGAGCATTGGAGCGATTGAGTAACTGATATGTACATATAAAATGCCGTAAGTCCTGGCCGATACAACAAATGGTACAAAACCGTGTGGTTCAAAGGTATAATACAAATGAAAGAAATCTTCAACTGGATCTTCTACGTGGCCTCGCTTGCTTTCTTCTGGCTCCGGTCCTCCTGACTCACAAGCTATAGCCGAGATCCAATTTACCCCATTGGATCTCAGGTAACGGTTAACCTCATGCTTATAAACAGTATATGTACAACAGGTATTTCTAATTTCACAAAGATTGATCAAGCGCATAACAACATAAAACCGTAATAGTGATCTAAGTACGATTCCTTAATCACAAGGTGTCTAAGTACGGTTCCATAGGCACGGAGTATCTAAGTACTCTGCCCATAGACACTGGTATCTAAGTACGGTTCCCATAGACACCTGGTATCTAAGTACGATTCCTTAGACACGGGGTATCTAAGTACGGTTCCATAGATTACGGGGTATCTAAGTACGGTTCCTTAGACACGGTGCATCTAGCACCGAATGAATGGCTGTGTAAGTGTCTATCATGGGGGCCTCACCGACTTTACTACGACTAAATGGCACACCCACATAGACTAGCCTTGCCTTCGCACCAAACTATTCACATAACATATTATCACATATAATCATTCAATAATCATCAGATTAGTGTTACAGTACGCGAACGTACCTTCGTTGGCAACGTTAGGTACTACCGGCGGACATTATAATCGGCATTTTAGGTAAAAATTACCATTTTGCCCCTATACCCCTACTTGGCGGAATTTCGCCGCTTTCCGCTACATAGGCTATTTTCTTCCCAAAATTTCGCCGTAACTTCGACGCCATCATGATTTTCGAAAATAAAGACTAAAATAGCCCTCCCATCTAATATCAAAACATAAAAATAAAGACTACTCTAGCCTCACTAACTAATGAACTAAAGACTAAAAACTAAAGACCGAAAGACTTACCCGTTGAAGACTTCGAGAACTTCCCCGTGAGCTCTCTCTCTACTTTCTCTCCCTAGAATTTCAAATAGGCAAGAAGGAATGGTGTGAAGAAAGTGAAGGAGGGGGGTATTTATAGAAACATTGGTAGGGTTTCTGGTAAGTCGGATCAACTTTTGAGAAGATCTCGGGCCGTCCAAAGCAACTTTTCAAAAAACCCTTTCTTCCCCTTTTGTGTTCACACTTGACCGAAATTCAAGGGGTTTGGCCAATGGGAGGTGGCCATGTGTCACCTTCCGGAAAGCTTTGAGACCGATTTCTCCGATCGGTGCCCGATTCGCGTGATTTCGGAAAAATCTCAAAATTCTGGATTTACAACTTTGAAAACATATTCTCACTTAGTAGAAATGTCCAAGTTAACCTATATTTTGATTCCATATAGGGCTCCAATGTCCAGTTGAGTCTTTCTCGAAAACGTGTCCAAACGCGTCCGTGTCGAAACTTGTTTTCGAAACACCCATCTCTTCGAAAAATTCACCGAATCCAAATATGTTCATGAAAATTCCCAATTCTTTTCCAAATGTCACAACATAACCTTTTCGTCCTTTTGGCTATCTCGGCCTTTTCTCGAATTTCCCTATTTCGTCTTATTAGGAAAAAGCACAAACGGCTTCTTAATTAACTTCCGCAAGAGTTTAACGGAAGATAAAATCCCACCGATTAATATTTTACCTTGACTTTGGAATTCCCATTCCTGGTTCTCTAGATAGGATCCGTTTCCTAAATATAATATTACTATTCACCCTTTTTCCACTTTAATTAATTATATCATATTATAATAGCAAGTTGCAAAATTCTTTTATACATATATATATATATTTTTTTTTCTCTTTTTCCTTCTCATTTTTTTATTTATTTTTTTTCTGCCCTTTTTTATTTTATTTCGTTTTTTTTATATTAATTATTTAATTAATTATTTAATTAATTAAATAATTATTTTCACATAATTTTTACAAAATTTTCCTATTGGTCCATTCTTGCATTTAGGCTTTAAAAATGCCTAAACTCAACTATTTTTCTCCAAAATTTCCAATTAATTAGTAAATATATTTTTACTAATTTTAAGCCAATTACCACTAATTTTTGAGTTTTACATAATTATTTCATAATTTCTTTTGCACAGACTTAAGTAATTAGCTAGAAATTACTTAATCACTTTATTATCATTAGTTGATAATTTTCTTAATTAAAATGTCCCATTACCTCATAATTATAACACCGACATTTCGTTTCCCCGTGTTACTCGGTATTTTAGAATTTGTGAGGGCATTATAGTCATTACAATACTTTTTGAATATCTTTATTCAATTTCTCCAAGTTTGTAATTTGTCAAATTACCCTAATTAGAGATAACATACTCTCATTATTCAAATAATTATTTCATTGACTTTTAGGATTTTTCACATTTTTCCTAAATATTTATGTCCCTTAGGGGCATTTTGGTCATTTGGCACTTTGGCCCTTAATTTCTCTAATTTCCAAGAGATTTTTCCTTAGAAAATAAGATAATTATATCTTATTATTTGATATCCCATATTCACCTACTTTTTATAGGTATAATCTTACCAAATTATGATACGTATTTTTGGGGTATTACATTTCTTCCCTTAAACAAAATTTCGCCCTCGAAATTTGTACCCAACCCACTATACTTTGTACTAACTAGACTCTAGTCCTACTCGGACTACGGGCTATACGCGTCGGATCTTCTCTTGGTGATTGAGAACTTGTTATAGCTTGATTATAAAGTTTTTATCATGTTTTAAGTTGATATATACAGTGTTTCCGTGGCGTCAAAACACCGCGTACTTTATATATATTGCTTTCGTGGCGCCCATAACACCGCGTACTTTAGTGTTTTAGCGTTTCCGTGGCGCCCATAACACCGCGTACATAAGTGTTTCCGTGGCACCCATAATACTAGCGTACTACACATTCATCATGTCGTATTTCGATACCTTTGTATCCTGTGGTTCCCATACACCGCGGCAATACCATATATCTCGTACTCATGGATATCACGTCGTATTTCGATATATTATGTTCCCATGGTTCCCATACACCGTGGCAACATAAGATACCTAATACTTAATAATAAAATCGTGGTTTTGTTTTATAATCATGACAATTACTATCTCTAGGTCATGTGTAGTTTGGTTCTGACTTGAGAAACTTGAGAGTGGTAAGTCATCACATTGTCATGCTGCAGCCTAGACATATCCCGATCCAATCTATTGGTACCATTATAAAAATCTATTTGGATTTGGGATAACCAATTTCTTGGTGTTGTGACCAACTTCTCCCTCAGCTTCATGAAAGCTTGTCTCATAGTCTTTGTTCAACATTAATGATTTGGTCTCCTACTTGTGAACTTCGTTTAAGTTGTGAAAAATTTCTCATGAATCTGCGGTACTATCCCGCTAGATCCAAAAACTACGCCTCCATATTACCATTTCTGGCTATTTCTTCAAGTTGCCTTCTCATCACTTTAATTCCGTTTGACGTTGTTTGATATGGTTCTAGTTTAACACCATCGAGAATGTCGTTGACATTATGAAGTAGTAACAAGATTTATATTATACTTGCAACTTGGTTCAAAACTCGCTTTACAAACTAAAAGCTCACACCTAATGGTGCAGCCTACTATTACATCGTAAGAAATACATATGTATGCATCCCAAAAGGATCCGTATCAAAAGTAGTTGATTTGTTTAACACTGGATCAGACTATAACGGCAATAGCTTTCTACAGAGCTCTAGTATCGTGGACCACCCCTGATGGTTCTCCGGTCTCTTCACAGGTTAGAGCAAAAACTTGGCCGAGTCTTTCACCAATCTCATATTTTAGTCCGTGAACCAGTATGTTCACCATATTTCTCGCATCATTTCCCTTCCGCAAGTGTGGTGAGTATCGAGATAAATTGGTGAATCGTGCGTAGTAATCGTCGAAAGATTCCTCCTGTCCCTGTCGGATATGGAGAAATTCCGACTCCTTGTTCATTTGCACGTAGGAGGAAAATACCGCTCATGAAATTTCTCTAGAAATTTTTCCCATGTCACGGGACGGTAATGGAGTCCGCAAAGTTTCGCTGTGACCTCCCACCAACGGTCTGCATCTCCTTCGAGTGGTAAATCGCTAGTTGGGCTTTGCGATTTTTAGGCGATCAATCACCTTGAATACTTTCTCCAATCTCTTCACCAATCCTCGCTATGTCTAGTCTTCCTCGAAAAGTTGGTGGCTTGACTTGCAAAACCGGTTAACCCGATTGAGTGTTTTTCTCTCTTCTCTGTGTCGTGGAGGTGATTGGGATCTCTCGAGACTCATTATTTTCCTCATCTTCTTCCGTTTTCCTCGTCCTCATCATCATTTAATTCGTCCTCGGCATTTTGTCTTTCTTCTTGAGCATTTCGTTCGCTAATTGCCGTTCGGCTTGTTGATCTTGTCTATTCCGCCTTTCTTGGAGTTCATTTATAAGAGCCCTCTGCTCTTGTAGAGTCCTCCTCAACTCTTGTATTTCATTTTGGTCAGTGATCTCGGTATTTGATTCATCCGAGGGTTGTCTACCTCGTCCTCCGCCTCGGTCCACCGCCTCGGCCTCGCTCCGACCTCTGGGAGCTCCGGCTCTCTCTCAAATTCGCCATGTCTCGTTCTTTTTCCTTCGTTAGGAAAACGTCCGATATACAAAGAAAACTTCAATTAGTATATCACGGATTTTATCGCGCTAACATCTACTTTGCATATAGACTTATCATAATTAGTATTCGTACTACGAACAGGCATCCGAAATATTTCCCTCGTCCAGGGTTCGTTTGATTTGGTCTACCCAAACATGGGTATGGAATTTCGTATCAAAGTTCCTCTACATGAGTCAAATACTACATGTACTTATCCTTATTGGTCCGGAGTTTCATCCGACGTGACCCCGCTTCACTTCTAAGCTCGGGTCTAGAGTGGTGCTCCACGAAAGTGATACACCGATTCAGATGGTACACCGGTTCAATCGGTATCTGAGCATAGGGTAGTACATTTACTCGTGGCTATATCGGTACTCATTTTCAAAACATGCTCAAAGTTTAAAAGGCTTTTGAACATAACTCCGTTATCCGAATGAATGGCCGGGTAAGTGTCTACCATGGGGCCTCACCGACTTATACGGCGACTCAATGGCATACCCACGTAGACTAGCCTTTCCTTCGGCACCAAACTGTTCGTAGTAACATAGTCAAGTTCATGCCAGGACTACTGCTCTGATACCATAAGTGTAACAACCCAATTTCCAAAAGCAGTATAAATTTTTTTTTTTAAAAAAAACATCCTTTCAAAATGATCAGAGTAGAGCATTGGAGCGATTGAGTAACTGATATGTACATATAAAATGCCGTAAGTCACGGTGGATACAACGGTACAAAACCGTGTGGTTCAAAGGTATAATACAAATGAAAAGAAATCTTCAATTGGATCTTCTACGTGGCCCGCTTGCTTCTCTTCTCGGCTCTCGGTCCTCCTGACCTGAAAGCTATAGCCGAGATCCAATTTACCCATTGGATCTCGGGTAACAGTTAACCTCATGCTTATAAACAGTATATGTACAATGGTATTTCTAATTTCACAGCATTGATCAAGCCAGTATAACAACATAAAACTGTAATAGTGATCTAAGTACGATTCCTTAATCACACAGTGTGTCTAAGTACGGTTCCATAGGCACGGAGTATCTAAGTACGGTTCCATAGACACGGGTATCTAAGTACGGTTCCATAGACACGGGGTATCTAAGTACGATTCCTTAGACACGGGGTATCTAAGTACGGTTCCATAGACACGGGGTATCTAAGTACGGTTCCATAGATACGGTGCATCTAGCACCGAATAATGGCTGTGTAAGTGTCTATCATGGGGGCCTCACCAGACTTTACGGCGACTAAATGGCACACCCACATAGACTAGCCTTGCCTTCGGCACCAAACTATTCACATAACATATTATCACATATAATCATTCAATAATCATCAGATTAGTGTTACAAGACGCGAACGTACCTTCGTTGGCAACGTTAGGTACTACCGGCGAAAACGTACTTTCTACGGAGAAACGTGCAAGAATCCTACTGACAAGACGTCGGGCGTAATTGGCAAAGAGAATCAACGTTTCAGATATCCTATGAGAATAATGTCACTTCCATTAGTAATTTGACATTATAATCGGCATTTTAGGTAAAATTACCATTTTGCCCCTATACCTACTTGGCGGAATTTCGCGGTAACTTGGCTTACATAGGCTATTTTCTTCCCAAAATTTCGCCAGAACTTCGACGCCATCATGATTTTCGAAAATAAAGACTAAAATAGCCCTCCCATCTAATATCAAAACATAAAAATAAAGACTACTCTAGCCTCACTAACTAATGAACTAAAGACTAAAAACTAAAGACCGAAAGACTTACCCGTTGAAGACTTCGGAGAACTTCCCGAGCTTCTCTCTCTCTTTCTCTCCCTAGAATTTGAAATAGGCAAGAAGGAATGGTGTGAAGAAAAGTGAAGGAGGGGGTATTTATAGAAACGGTGGTAGGGTTTCGTGATCGGATCAACTTTGTGAGAAGCGATCTGGGCCGTCCAAAGCAACTTTTCAAAAAAACCCTTTCTTCCCCTTTTTGTGTTCACACTTGACCGAAATTCAAGGGGTTTGGCCAATGGGAGGTGGCCATGTGTCACCTTCCGAAGCTTTGAGGCGATTTCTCCGATCGGTGCATTCGCGTGATTTCGGAAAAATCTCAAAATTCTGGATTTACAACTTTGAAAACATATTCTCACTTAGTAGAAATGTCCAAGTTAACCTATATTTTGATTCCATATAGGGCTCCAACAGTCCAGTTGAGTCTTTCTCGCGTGTCCAAACGCGTCCGTGTCGAAACTTGTTTTCGGAAACACCCATCTCTTCGAAAAATTCACCGAATCCAAATATGTTCATGAAAATTCCCAATTCTTTTCCAAATGTCACAACATAACCTTTTCGTCCTTTTGGCTATCGGCCTTTTCTCGAATTTCCCTATTTCGTCTTATTAGGAAAAAGCACAAACGGCCAGAATTAACTTCCAAGAGTTTAACGGAAGATAAAATCCCACCGATTAATATTTTACCTTGACTTTGGAATTCTCATTCCTGGTTCTCTAGATAGGATCCGTTTCCTAAATATAATATTACTATTCACCCTTTTTCCACTTTAATTAATTATATCATATTATAATAGCAAGTTGCAAAATTCTTTTATACATATATATATATATTTTTTTTTCTATTTTTCCTTCTCATTTTTTTATTTATTTTTTTTTCTGCCCTTTTTTATTTTATTTCGTTTTTTTTTTTTTATTAATTATTTAATTAATTAAATAATTATTTTCACATAATTTTTACAAAATTTTCCTATTGGTCCATTCTTGCATTTAGGCTTTAAAAATGCCTAAACTCAACTATTTTTCTCCAAAATTTCCAATTAATTAGTAAATATATTTTTACTAATTTTAAGCCAATTACCACTAATTTTTGAGTTTTACATAATTATTTCATAATTTCTTTTGCCTAGACTTAAGTAATTAGCTAGAAATTACTTAATCACTTTATTATCATTAGTTGATAATTTTCTTAATTAAAATGTCCCATTACCTCATAATTATAACACACGACATTTCGTTTCCCCGTGTTCTGCAAATATTTTAGAATTTGTGAGGGCATTATAGTCATTACAATACTTTTGAATATCTTTATTCAATTTCTCCAAGTTTGTAATTTGTCAAATTACCCTAATTAGAGATAACATACTCTCATTATTCAAATAATTATTTCACTGACTTTTAGGATTTTTCACATTTTCCTAAATATTTATGTCCCTTAGGGGCATTTTGGTCATTTGGCACTTTGGCCCTTAATTTCTCTAATTTCAAGAGATTTTTCCTTAGAAAATAAGATAATTATATCTTATTATTTGATATCCCATATTCACCTACTTTTTATAGGTATAATCTTACCAAATTATGATACGTATTTTTGGGGTATTACATGTCTCTTATAATAGCTTTATACAGGTGAACAACAAGTCTTATTTCACTACAACGTCATTGTCTTTTATCAAAAATCCAATGTTTGCATAGATTACTAACTAAAAGGTCTCACTCAATAACTTCATTAAGCGTTTCCTAAATCTTCCTCTACGTTTTTTTAGAGGACATTATATGGCTTGATCTATTCTCCTCATTGACGCATCTAATGACCTTCTTTGAACGTGTATAAATCACCTCAAATGATTTTTAACCATTTATTCTTCAATAGATGTTACTCCAACTCTTTTATATTTATGTTCATGAAAATTTTATTTTTTTTTATATGACTATACATTTATCTCAACATTTTCATCTGACTACTCTCACTTTATAATCATGTTGTCCCTTTAAAACTACTTTATACTTCTCCAGCCCTTAACATAAAATCTAATTAAGGAGCTGATCATAATCCTAAATCTAAGACCATATTCCTCATATTTATCATTTTCTCTCTTAATTATCATTATTGATACTCTCTCAACAGTATAACAATCACTTTTGAGAAATTAAGTTTAAAACAATGGTAGTTTGTGAAAAACATATCATATTTAATTATAATTTACTAACTTAACTAACTTCTTTAATATAATCGAATTAGTTAGAAGGTTCTCATATTAAAAACCGGAGGAGTAACATTGTTAATTTTATACCAGTACAATAAAACTTTCCTTTCACCTTATTAGATACACTTTGATCACAAGTAACTCTAATAGCCTTTCTCCATTTAAATTAATCAATTTGAATTCTATTATTAACATCTCCAACAAATTCCCCATGTTTTTGTAATACAAGATCATATAATACTACTAGCCCCGCAGAATTTATGTAAAAATAACCAAAATGGTTGTTTACAGAACCAAAAATGAATTGAATTGAACGAAGTCTCCAAAGATCACTAATATTCATGAGTGAACATGTCCAAGACCAAGAGAGGGAAAATTGTTCGCTTTTACAGTGAAAAGTACAAGAAATGGTTACAGCACATATGTGAATTTCTCAGCCAGAAATAGAATGGCAAGATGTATAAATCCGAAATTCATGAAAAAAATGCTGGATCTTTATATACATCACATAACTGAACAGTGGATTACCATTCTTCCAGGCTTTGCTTAGTGGAGCAGAGAAGTAGCAATATGTACAACTTGAACCATTAGCCGACAAAACCATATATTTACAAGCTATCCTGCTCCTCTTCTATCTGAATCCAAATCACCTTTCAACACTTCCATTCTCTTCTGCAATTTCAGCTTTCAAATGGCTGGCCAAAAAGATATAGATCATAATGTTTCCAGAGACAAAACCTTTAGGCTATGTTTGCAAGGAGGGAAAAGTACTAGGAAAATAGAAAGAAGGGAGTACTGTCAAAAGGAAAACTTCCAAAAATAGGAAAACAAATTTACTATTTTTGAAAGTTTTTCCTTCTAGTATTCTTTCTTTCCTGACTTTTTTCCATCTAAACATAGGGTTAAATAATTAAGGACAAAACATTGGTACAATCAAGTGTTTGCTATTGGAATCTCTAATAAAAATGACTAGAAATTTTCTAAAACGCAGCATTAAATGATTGGCCTTTTCAAAGAAGTTCATTCATGTGTTATGTTATATAGCAAACACCTAAAATTTTATTACCTAAGTTTTTTCTTGCAGATAAATATCACCAATCATCACAAGATCTTCCTGGAAGTTTTAGAAGGCAAGAATAGGCTGCATATATGTCTCCCACAGGTTAGCACAAGGAGAAAAATATAATCACCAACACCTAATCGCCTAACTTTTTTTCATTAATTTGTCCCTTTGCTCTATCACGAAAGTCGATCAACTCGACGTAGCTGGGATCAAGACAAAGGGCAGCTTCACAGTCTCTGATGGTGGAAATGAAATCATTCATTGATTCATAAAATGCGGCTCGAAGATGTAACAGTTGAACATCTGGTTTGAATCTAATGGCCCTTGTAAGCTCAGCAATTGCTTCAGCTTCTTTGTGATCATCCATCAAAGCTGGAACACAAAAATTTCCATGTCAAAAATTGAGTAGTTGTGAGTTTTTGAAGGGTTATATTCTAATGCGTCATGATGCTTGTCTCACATAAAATTTATCATGAACTGATACCAAAACTAACCGTGTAAAGACCAAAGTTATACAATACAGGACTTCTAATACGTAAGTTATTACACATGGATATGCTGAAACTAAAAAGTTCTTTTCTCTCTAAGCTTAAAATGGTAATCTCTATTAGCAAGATACTCCCTCCGTTCATTTTTATAAGGAATAGTCAACCGAATAACGTAGATCAAAGCGGCAATTAAGGACAATAAATATGTTAGAACTATAACCTTTTTGACAAAAATATCCTTATCTATGAGGAGATAGGGAATAAGAGAGAGAATAAAGAAATTATTATAATAAAGAGGATTGTAGGAGAGAGAGATATTGCAGGAGTAATAAAGATGATTGTATAAGAGAGAAGGCGTGGTGGAGAGTGAGAAATATGGGTAATCAAATAGGGGCAAAATGGGAAAATAACAAAAAGAATTAAGACATTCTCTAAATGTTTCTTATAAATAGGAACGGGGTATGTGTAACGGTTGTTCATATAACGAGGAACGGAGGGAGTAATTAACCTAGATTAAATTTACCCTGACAAAATTGTTTGAAACTTCAGCTTCCTTGTGATTATCCTTCAAAAAACTAGTACAGGTAGACATAGTTTCCAAGTCAGGACTTGAAAAGAACAGAACCAGTTTTTGGGAATTTACCTGCTGCCCTGTATCTGTAAGGATATGTCCTTAGAGGATCCAACTCTGTTGCCATACAAAGATCACCCTCAGCCATGTCACGGTCACAATATTCTGCACGTTTCTCGTATGCCGATGCATTATTCAGAGCCTTTTCTATAAGCTTTGTCATCTCATCATATGCATCTTTGCGTTGATTCTTTAGATGATATACACGTGCTAGCCCCTGATGTGCTCTTGTATGCTTGATGTTGAGTGCATTCATATAGCAGTCAGCAGCATTGTCCAGCTTATCACAATCTACGTAGATACTTCCCAGATTATTTAATGCCTATAAGGTAAAGAGGTGCCAGAAAACACATACAATGGTTTAGCATTGAGAACAAGCAAATTTTTATAACTTTGAAGGGTTAAGGTGTAATTTTAGCAAAGAAGTTTTTTGCCATGAGCATCTAGTACGATTAAGTATTGAAGGATGCAAAAGTAGACACAATCTTGTAAAGTGATGCAATTTTAGCAATTCTGTTAAATTAGCCCAAACATCTGTTATAAAGCTGAGATGAGAAAAGTAAGTCTCACATAAAAAAAAGTAACAGATGTTTGGGACAATTTAACGGAATTGCTAAACTTAAACTACTTTTAAATGGTTGTCTACTTTTTTAACTTTCAAAAGTTAATTGTGCTAGAGGCTCATGACGAAAAACTTCATTGTTAAAATTACATCTTAACCCTAACTTTAATACCATATGAACACTCACTTGTCCTTTCCGAAGACCATCTGAAGGGCAACTAAGTGCTTCCTCTAAAAGATAAATAACGTAATTTGCAGTCTCAGCATCAAGACTTGATGAGTCTGCTAAGATATATGCTTTCAGAAAGAAAGCTTCAAATGATCTTTGGATAGAAATAGACTCTTCAGCCTTTGCCAAAGCTTCTTCCCGCAGACCAGTATCATACAATATCCACCCTTCATAGACGAGCCTTTCATACTCAGAATTAGAATAATTTCTAGCTAGCCGCAAACTACGCATAGCCGCCTTTTGACAGTTTAACCTGCAAGGTTTAGAAACATCAAGATCCACATCTAACAGGATCATTCTTTACAAACATCATATTACCAAAAAAAGTACCAGATCCCATCTGGGAAGGAAGCACTTTAATTGAAAACCAAAAGCAAATCAAATTGTTGGTAGCCAAAATTCCTATCCAACACTTTTCCATACTTGAAACACAGGCTTCAGGGATTAAGTGTTTCTTGACGGTCCCCATTCAGTGTTCATCATAGTGATAAAGCATCTAATTTCTTATCACTGTGATGAAATCTAAACCATTTAAATTTAATATGAACGGCTTAAATTTAAAATTTTTATTTGTGATTTTTTAAATGATAAATTCATTTTTATGAGAAGTGATAGTTGTAAGATTATATTTATTTTTTATTTTACATATATTAAAATAATGAGAAAAGGTGCAAAAATACCCATCTACATATCCCGCATGTGCGTATGGCACTATATACAACCATTGGGTGCAAAAATACCTATGATCATTAAAAAATGGGAGAAAAATGCCAACTCCATTAATGAAGGAAAACGTTCTTTAATTTCTGGCTTTGTTAATGAAGGGAAAAAGTTCCGATGATGGACTATGGAAGGGCATTTGTAGGGAGCGGGTAGCACAAAGGCGATGACCATGTGGGTGGCTAGAGAGAGTCTAGGTGTGGCTCTAGTCTGAGGGGAGGCGTGCGAGAAGAGAGAGAGGGTGAGATTTTTTAAAATAATTATTTAAAAATTATTAAAGTAGGGCTCACAAAACCAGAAATTAAAAGACATTTGCCTTCATTAACGGAGCTGGCATTTTGTCCTCGCTTTAATGATAATAGGTAATTTTGTACCCCAAGGATTGTATATGGTGCCAGACGCACATGCGAGATATATAGATGGGTAATTTTGCACCTTTGCCTAGAAAATAATTATTTAAAAATTATTAAAGTGGGGCCTATAAAACTAGAAATTAACAGACGTTTGCATTTATTAATGAAGCTGGCATTTTTGTCCTTTTTTTAAAGATCATAGGTATTTTTGCACCCAATGATTGTATATGGTGCTAGACGCACATACAGTATATATAGATGGGTATTTTTGCACATTTGCCCTAAAAGAAAAATTTATTTAAAATATAAAAATTAATTTAAATCTAGATCATCCAAAATCAATCTAATAGTGTAGATTGGTGATGAGTACATTTTTGCTCATCAAAGCGAAGAGCAGAAAATGTGCTACCTTTCTTGACAGGTGTGATAGACGGACATTTCCACTGAAAGCACAAAGTGACAGTAAGCTGATTCTATTTAGCAGCAAATAAATCCATGAATACAATACAAATATGTTCAGTTAAAAGTGAATACTGTCTTAACATTCAAACATGTCAAGCCAAATTTAGATACAACTCTGTCCAACTGATGAAGAGAAAGCTAAAAGCAAGCAACAGAGGATATTTGCATGGAAGGAATTTAACAAGTCACTTAAAAGAGCCCAAGACAGAACATTTAACAGTTAGGCTATAATATAATTGAATTAGGCTTTTTCACTTACCTTAACAGAAGGAGAGATTGCCGAAACCTCAAAAGACTTTTTCCTGGATCATTTTCTAACATGTGGTGTACAACAGCCAGAGAACCAATATCATCAACAGAGGACCATCTGTCATATAATTGCATCCAGCATTCAGCCTGATTCCACTGCTGAACTACAGGGTGAAGGAGCGGTATCAAGTCGTCGGCCGGCATCCTTCCAAAGAACATCATGTAATTAGGAACCAGTGTCACAAGTGCCTGTACATCTCTTAAGGCTCCTTCATAATCCTTCAAAGCAATCAAAAACCAAGCTCGCAACTCAAGGCAATCCGGAGAAACCTTAAAACTGATTATCTTGTTAATTTCTGAAACTGCAGCTTCAATCTTGTTCTCCTCCAACAAAGAAACAGCTCGATATTTGTATGGAAAAGAAAGAGTTGGATCTAATTCAGTTGCAGAGATCAAGTCAATCAATTTTTCCCTCCCGATACAATACAAAGACCTTTCCTGATACATCCAACCAACAGGTTTACAATCAGAGATCAGGGAATTCATCATTTTAAAGGCCGTATATTTGTGACCACGCTTGTACTTCCCCCTCGCAGCACCAACTAAAGAATAAATATGTCCTGCCCCGGCCGCTGCCTCAAACCAACATTGTGCATCTTTATACTCTTCTCTCTCAAGCATAACTACACCTAATTGGTGAAATGCAAGTTGTTTTTGCCATCCTTCTGCTGCACACTCTCCTAATCTCTCCAAGAGCATCACAGTCGTATTAGATTTCATCTCTTCCTCTATAGCAACCTGACTCAAAAAATAATACAACAAAAACGACGCGTGACCTGTCATAGCTAGTCGATCCCTACCCTCTGGGGTACAAAATAGTCTCATAACACTTGGACTGTGCATTGAACTTGGCAGCTCTCTCAACAACACCTGCAAGCAAGCCGCGACCAGAACATGTGCCATCTCCTCCAATCCGTAATCAATCAACAACATTGCTTCCTCCATGTCACAAACCAGAGATGCTAAGTGAACGTCACAAGCAGCTTTCATCTCCTCGCAACAATATTTGTTTGCAAATGATAGAAGATCAAGAACAATATGTGGAGGAAATTGGCTCAATCTTTTTGTTCTGCTATATATCTCAGCAGCTGTCATTGCCTCAACAGAAATCTCATTCTGTGAGAAATTTATCTTCTCTCTTCTTGACTCCATGAAACCTCCATACAACATTGTTTTGAAGGGACTCGAGAGGGAAGAGATATTGAATCTTCTACACCTAATTTCACTGTCCCCAATGATAAATGACATATCACCATCTTCATCATCTTCTTCAGAAGTTGAGCATTCCTCATCATCCATCACGGTTACATCATCATCCTTCTCTTGAGGAGTACGATAACACATACAAGGTTCGTATACCAATTCTGGGTCATAACCAGCTATTAAATTCGCCACAGGACATTCAATATGTTGTCCACAACAATGCATCGACGATGATCCAATAAGCTCGTCCTCTCTCCTCTCATATCTTAACCATGAAGCAAGCACAACCTTCGAATGCACATCAATGGCATGTTGCCTAGCCGATCGGAGGCCCTGCCTAATCAATTTGGGATCCGAAAAGCCACGAAATAGTGCAGATTGCTCCAGATACAAATTGGATTTCTCCAAATCGGGGCAATTCTCGATTCTACGATAAATATCCGCAAGCGTGTCGACAAAATCAACGGGTTTGAGAGAGGGTTCAATCTGGGGTTCTACCTGATCAGCCTTGGGCAGGCCATGTGGGAGAAGACTATCAGCAACAAAGTCGATTGCGTTCGCTTCTGGAATTTGCGATTTGCGTATGGATTTGGTTTTGATTTGATCTTGGGATGGGTTGAAAGGATAGATTTGAGGACTCCTACACCCATCCATGATCTTCAAACTACGCATTGTGGCAAATATATTATGCTGCATCTTTCGTATTGTTCGTGTTGAAGAAGAATAAGTCAACCGTGAATAAAATTTAAAACTCCACAATTGACGCGATCAGAAAAAATATCGAGAAGCGAATTTACCTAAGGATTTCAAATTGAACGGTGATGCATGCGAGTTGCAGTTTACAAAATGGTTTATTCCTTCTCCGAGAGGTTTGATTACAGTGGTAATGCCAGGTTGTCCCTCTTTTTTTCTTCCCTCCAAGAAAAAATTGGAGAGAAAGAGGTAAAACGAAAAATGGTGAGGGAAATGAATTTGACCAAATTAGACGTTGAGGTGGAGAATTGAAGATGGGTTTGGGCCGTTTCAACGGCCATTCTTGTTGTCTTGTCTGTGACAATCTGTATGATCTTGAGGCTACGAAAATTTTCATTTTGTTTGATGGGATGTGCTATTTCCAAGTGTTAGTATTAATAATGGAATTTACTGAGAGGTTATGAAAGAGAGTTTGCAGCGTTCTCCCTCTACGATTTGCAGACCCGTAACTCCCGCGCTATTTGAAGAGGAGGCAGATGCATATATACCCATGTCCTTGTGCATGCGACCCAATGGAATCACCAAACCAAAATACTTTAAAAAATGTTTATAGACTAATATTTACATAAAAGACTATAAAATTTAAGAAAATATGATTAAGATCCTAAACAAGAAAAATAATATCAGAAGAAGTCATATTTTATTAAAAGTTAAAGAACTACCACTATTGATAATCTACCCTAACAAGGTTAAAAATAAATAAATTTTACATTACTGCTATGCCAATTTCACCGCAAGTGAAGAACATTTAATTAAACCTTTGCAAACATTTAATTAAGGGTTAAGTACCAATTTTGCTCCTAAAGTGTGTGCCCAAGAGCAATTTCGCCCCTTAAGTTTTAGGCGGAGTAATGTTGCCCCTGAAGTATCAAAATGGAGCAATGTTGCCCCTCCGTTAGAAACCCTAACGATCAACGTTAGTTTGAACTAACGTTGACCGTTAGGGTTTCTAACATAGGGGCAACATTGCTCTGCCTAAAACTTAAGAGGCGAAATTGCTCCTGAGCGCGTACTTCAAGGGAAAAATTGATACTTAACCCTTTAATTAAACACAGCGTTTCATTACCCGGTAAGGCAAGTCATTAGCAAAATTTTGATACTGCATCATATTTGGGAAAAACTCATTCAAAAGCATGGTTATGAAACTCAAACTGGACTAGACCGGAAATTGGCGAACTTGCCGTGAAATCAGTCCGGTCTGTTATAGAAACTGAGGTCAAAGAGTCAGTTTTGTTTTTAAAGAAAACCCGTCGATTAAAGAGAGAATCGATGGCGGTGTCAACGTTTACCGAGAGAGATGGAGAGAGATAATGGACGGAAGCTCCCTGTTCAATGTCCCTAGCTCTGTACGATGAAGACAATAAGTAGTACCTTGTGCAACTGCCTCCTTCTCCGTCGATGACAACAACAGCAGCTGCTGCTCCTCCCCTTCTGTGCGATCGTGTTCTTTCTCTCCCTCTCTGGTTCATATACATTCCAAGGAAGAGGATGACTCCACAGTAAAGCCGCACCTCCTTCCTTCTTTTTTTTCCGTCGCTCCTATGCCTACTTCTTTTTCTTTTTCATTGCTCCAGCGCCTCGTTCTTTTTTTTTTTTTTTCCATTGCTCCTGCGCCTCTACTGATTCATAAATGAAAAACTCATAAAAGGTCGTGCTCTTAAATGAGAAGCAGAAGGAGTAGACTTGCACGCCTCTTCATGTCCTTTCATCTCATCAAAGTCGTGCCTTTTTTTCTTCCTTTATTTTTAATTTGTGGGACCTAATTAATATTATATAATAAATCCCAAAGACTTAGCCACCCGGTTTAGCTCCAGTTTAACCCACTGACCCTTGACATAATACTCCGACTGCCGGTTCTGTGACTAGTCCGGTTTTAATAACCTTGTTTAAAAGTACCTAGACTTTTTGTTGAGATAGTTCATGAACATGGAAAATATTAATATTATTGGTGGCTAAGGTACGCATTTAGTCATTTATTATTGCATAAGATTTCATTTTACTCCCTTAAATTTATAAAGTGTATTTTTACGTCCTTTAAATTTAAGGAAGTTAGTCTCATTTAATGGAAAATGCTGAGTCAACAATGATAAATGGTCTTGTGAATTAAATGCTAACAAGCCATACTTATATTTTGAATTCTTTAATTAAATATGTATACTATTTGAAAAAAAAAAAAAAAATAGCCGAAGGAAGAGGGGGACACACACATATGGGCCTTCCCTCAATTGCAAAAAACCCTAGGCCTCAGTCACCATGCTTGGGTAGCCACCAATTACATTCACATGGTATTCACATTTCTATCTCCGATCCACACATCTTCTTCGTCACATCGTCCTTTTCTTCTCTGTTTTTTCCTCCTCTCCGGCCGTGGTCTAAGCTCACCACATCCACCCTCATTCTTTAGCCATTGCAAAGTTCACACCAATTACATCATTACTCCATCCCAGTCGCACAACATACTCCATTCTCACCATCAATATTGAAGCCTAATCGTGGTCTATTCCATCTCGTGTTCTTCGCTAGACTATGGAGGGATGAGCTAGGGGTGGGTTGTTTGAAAGCTAGAAAAATCCGCAAAGATTAAAATATTAAAAAAAAAAAATTAAAGATTAAAATGGAAGTATGCTTTATCAGTAATCAATTGCATAGTCATTACTTAAAATTGTTGACTTAACATTTTCGGTTAAATAAGACTAACGGTGTTAACATGATAAGATTAAAAATACATTTTGCAAACTTAAGAGATTAAAATGAAACTTATGTAAACATAAAAAACCAAATGTATACTGTAACCTATTATTGATTATTGAGAATAAAAGAGAATACAAAAAACTTTTATATAAACAACCTAATAGACTAACCCATAACCCAAGAAGCTAATCTAATCAAATATAATTAAATCACTATAATAAAATATTCATATCAAATCCTAATATATATTAAGTAATAAATATCAATCAGAATAATATTGATTTTCTAATTCTAAACTTTCTACTCTTAACACTCCTCTCAAGCTAGAAGTAGCTTGAATGTGAGCAAGATCACCAATAATATGCTTCTTTATTAAATCCTGAATAAAGCAGCAAGTTTGAGCACATTTAAGAAAGCTTCACCAAATGTCACGCCATCTAATAAACAAAAGCTGAGATCTCACTGGGGACCAACAGCAATTAAGAGGCCTCACAAGGTACCAAACCAAAGTAGAAGCAGCAACCAAAGGTCTCAAGGGACCAAAACAACAATGAACATTCTCAGAGGGAACTAAAGCAACAAGGAACATCTCATAGGGGACCAAAGCAAGAAGGAACATCTCATAGGGGACCAAAGCAACAACCAACGGTCTCACAAGGGATCAAAGCAACAACGAACGGCCTCACAAGAGACCAAAGTAACAACGAACGGTCTCACTGCAGGGGACCAAGGAGGCAACCACCAAAGGTCATCAGGGACCAAAACAACACTCTAAATATAATGTCTCACCAGGGACGAACACCAAAGGTCTAACTGAGGACCAAATAAAAGCAAAAAACCAAAAGAAGGCGAAATTTACAAACCCAAATTTGAAACCATGAGATACAAGAACGAAACCACCTCTCATCACCACCTCACATCCATCACCACTCCTCATCCATCCATATAAACAATCATAATCTTGGCATATATATATGAGTTCCAAACGAGATTTAAAAAAATAATGCATCGTCACAATAATCATTAAGATAATAATATTATTCCAGCTCAAGAAACCATAAAAACATATTATCCATAACATATAATCTAATCATTCCAAAATAAATCCCACAAGGCAACTTCACTACCAATGTAGTTTCATAGATTTATATCATTAAAAAATCACTCACAAACAACATACAAGCAAGTACAACAAGTGGAAAGTGGTTACCTCAAGTTCCTAACACAAAAAATAAACTTGAGAGATATAAGGTTCACTCTAAAAATAAATATATAATTACACATTAATAGAATTAAGGGTAAATGTGCAATTTTACACATGAAGTTTACCCTCGGGAGCGCCCAATACCACGAACTTTTTTTCTGAAGTAAAAGTACACACGAAGTTACGCTTTAGGAGCGCCCAGCACCACGGGCGTTAGTTGACCGTTAACTTGGATGGAACGCTGACGTGGCGCTTATTTGGACTGACACGCTGACGTGGACGCTGATGGTAAGTAAAAAAAGAAAATTACAATTTTGCCCTTAGTTTTAAATAAAAATTACCCTTTTGCCCTTAGTTTTAAATAATAATAAAAACTAAAAATACTCCCTCCCCGTTAGCTTTAACCCCGCCACCCCACCGCCACGGCCGACCAACGCCGCCAATGGCCACGGCACCGGCGGGGGGCCCGAGGGTAATTTTAGTTTTAGTTTTTTTTTTAAACTTAGGGCAAAAGGGTAATTTCACCCGAGTTACTGTTCACTTCCATCCAAGTTAACGGTCAACTAACGCCCGTGGTGCTGGGTGCTCCCAAAACGTAACTTCGTGTGTACTTTTGTTCCAGAAAAAAGTTCGTGGTGCTAGGCGCTCCCGGGGGTAAACTTCATGTGTAAAATTGCACCTTTACCCTAGAATTAACGACAATACCAATATATATATATATAATTAATTAATTATTAAACTATAATTGTCTCATTTTAAATTTTCTTAGAAGAAGTGAGAATTTATCCATTCCTCAAATTATCGTTACAATCTCAATTCCTTCATTCATAAATTATTTATCACTAATTATAATTATCAAGATATCACCATATCCTCAATTTTTCAACCTAATACTAACTTTTATAAGTATAACCCAATTTATTAAACAATCTTCAAACCTCCACATACTCAAAATCATATCAACTATAGTTTAAAATTCCAAATCTCAATTCCTAATTTCATATAGTTCAAGATTTAACAAAACTAACCGATTAAACTTATAATGATATCTCTAGTAATCCAACTAAATGCTTTAATCCTCATTTAATTGGTAAAAATATCCTATAAGACATAAATCCTAAATTATTTTAAATAGAAAATAAATTTAAATTTCCACAACAATCAACTAACAAATCTAAATCGATTAAAGTTATTTATTAATCATGCTTTACATATATACAGTCTACTATTATCAAAACTTAAAACTTTGCCAATATTCAAATCTCAAAATTTTCACTAATCAATATTATATTACCTTCATTGAAAAGAGAAAAAATATGTAGAACAACTTTCATGACGAAATTTTATTGAAAATAAATTAATTTAACTACCTAAATGATCTTATAAAATAAATAACTTACCTTTAAAAACTCAAATAGGCTCTCTTTTCTCTCCTTCCTTCTCTTTTCTCTCCTTTCTTCCTCGTTTCTTTTACTCTCTCTCTCTCTCTCTCTCTCTCTCTCTCTCTCTCTCTCTCTCTCTCTCTCTCTCTCTCTCTCTCTCTCTCTCTCTCATTCACCCACAACGCGAGCACCCACATATATGGGTCCGTTTGAGATAGCGGTGGGAGAAGTGACTTTCGTTTTTTAAGGACTTTTCCTAATGGACTTTTTCTGATGTACTTTTTTTGATGTTATTTGTGTTTGGGATAGCGGTGACAGAAGTGGCTTTTATTTCTGATGGGAACTTGTTTGGCATAGTTTTTAAAAAGATAGATGAGATGCAAAATGACTAAAAAGGGCATGAATCAATTTCACACACACACAATGTGTGTGTGTGTTGTATAAAATGTGATAATTTGAGATAAAAAAATTAAAAATAAATATAAATTTGCTAAATAAAATAAAAAAATTACCATTAAAAAAATTACAACACAATGAAGTGATTAAATAAACCTAGTCCCTACAAGTTTATTTCTGATTTGATCGCGAAGACGATTCATTTGTGTTGATGAGGATGCTTCATCAAGTGGATCATCATTATCTTCATCACCCATATTTCCTTCTTCAGCTTAACCAAACTCCACATCATTTTGGGAATATCTCCGGATAAAATTATGTATCACGATTGTTGCGCAAACTATGCGGACTTGTGTTAATTTGAAAGCTATATGAGTGCATATTTTGCAAGATGTGAAACCTATTCTTCGAGACTCCAAACGTCCTTATTGTGCACCTCAAACTTGAATGATTAAAATTGAAGTACTCGTTGGGATTTTGAAATCCTGATTGTCGTTTGAATTCTAGATGGTGATAATGCTCACGTTTATACGGACCAATATATCCAACTGGTGTTGGATAGCCAGCGTCGACCAAGTAATATTTCCCTAATAAATGTTGACATTCATTTGACTTTGTTAAATTATAGGAAATGTGAAATAAAGACTGAAATTAATGTAATTGAAATGAGGATGTCAGAGATATACCTTCAGGTGGATGGGGGAAGTTTATAGTTGGAGTCTTAATCGCAGTCTGGAAGACACGAGCATCATGTGCAGTACCCTCCCTTCCTGCCAACACAAAAGTAAAGCACATATCCCAATCACAGATGGCCATGATATTATGTGTTGGATATCCATTTTTTCCAATGTATTTGTCTTGCTTTGATTGGCTTACCACAGACCTGATGTGAGTTCCATCAATTGCTCCTATGCAATCCTTGAAATATAGATGATATTGTGCATCGATAGCTATTTTTGAGTGACACTGATGAAGCTCCGGATCAAGTGGTTTGATATTTTATGTTGAAAGACTGAAAGAAGCTTTTGGAGCCCTATGGAAAATCCTACTAACAGTTTCGCCCGAATGTTGAAATCGTTCCTAGATTATTCGATTTCCTTGTCCATGCCCAACAGTTTCACCTGATTATTCGATTTCCTTGTCCATTCCCTCAATTTAGAACATAAGTGAATGAATACATGTTTTTCCACTCAGAAATTTTCTTGACATACTCCATGGCCTTGCAAAACCTCCTGCACCCACATTGCCCCTGTTTGCTTACTAGTTCTACGTGGTTGTTTGCAAAAAGAAGGTGCGATATACTGAGCCATCAAGTTACCAATCTGTGCATACTTTGTCATTTTTCGCTTATAATAGCAAGTTGTAGGGACCTTCTTTGTTCATGAGACAATCATTCTTCCTCCAAACCGTATGAAATATCCTCATCACTCGAACTTGCCATTGATATATAATGAAACCTGTGTGAAGGCCAAGACTTAACCGAAACAATACCAATTATATATGTTGCAAGACTTAACCAAATCAATACCAATAATAAGTGTCATCAAATAAAGATGCATCATACAATATTTAAAAGTACTAATGTAAATAATATGGTTTAATGCTTCGGGCAAGCCTGACAGTGTGGCCTATTGTAGGCATCCTCGCGCAGCCAATCCATCAAGGCACATTTATCTCCTTTTAGGCCTAAAAACATGTTCTGAGGCGTTCAGTACATCATCATATTACAACATCGCCTTCAAAAATCATTGTCACTGACAATCTCCGGAATGGTAAGTGATTTAGCTACAATGACACTCGTTCAACTATCATGTTCAGAGATCTTTTTGAGGACATCTGTGTTATCCTTAGATGCGTCAGCTATCACACTAACAGCATCAACTAATTATTTCTGGGACTTTTTCTTTTTTTGGTCCATTTACCCCTTTACCCCTCTTTCTCTTCCAAAAAATTAACCAAAGTCAAAGTTGTATCTAAAATTAAAATAATGGTAATAATAATAACAATACATATAAAAATCTCAAAAGTTTTATACCTTTATTTTCCTCTCCCACCACTCATCTTCTGCAACCACCATATTCCTTGCAGAGTTGATGGTTATACCAGTCTCTTTTGAAAACAGTTTACGGAATGAAATGCGTGTAATTGAAGGGCGCAAAGAAGAACATATATATTAGCGGCAAACAGGAGGTAGGTCGACCATGAATTGAAGAGGAGAGGAGGTAGCTAATGTGAGTTTGAGGAGGTAGGTCGGGACTTTAATATGGAGAACAAGAGGTGGCTCGCGGCTTTAATTGTTGAGATTTTGAATTAATTGCAGAGGAACGAACCATGAGAGGAGATGAGAGAAGAGCAGGCGAACAAAAGACAAAAAAGAGTAGAGGAGAGGAGAGAAGCATGACTTGGGGGGGCCAAATGGTCATTTTACAAAGGGGGCCCACATGTGAAATTGATGGAGAAGCCACTGATGGGATCAGAAGGTTGGAGTTGTAGCATCCCAAAAAAAAAAAAAAAAAATCAGCATCAAGATTTGAAGCCCATCAAACAAAAAACTATCACAAACACTCATATCTTTTTTGATGGACTTATATTATCCCATCAGATGGTGAACCAAACAGGCCCTAATAAGGGGATGAGGCGGTGGAATGAGAAATATACGTGTATATATATATGCTCCTCTGCCATGCACAGGGGCAGGAAAGCTACCACCTAACCCAAATTGATGACAGCGTACCTGCCACAAAATATACACACACACACACTTTTTTTTTTTTTTTTTTTTTTGCGTTTTTTTTTAAGAATATTACATCTAACCCATTTTTTCATTGGCAAGTATAGTCACTTTGAATGAATATATCCAAAAAGACATTCATTTTTATCAAATTACCTATATATATTAGGCCATATCCCTTCATGTATATAATTATACCCCTTAATATGTGGTGTATATAGGGAAGGTAGGTGAGAAAGAGGATGAGGGGTAAAATAGAAGACGGCATATAGACAGATGATACAACGAGGAAGAAAAAACAAAACTCAATTCATTATTCAAGTATTGAACCCTAACTACATTTAACCAATCCAAATCCCGGCTACCGTTAACTAATAGCTTACTAATGGATAAATTAGATGAAGTTATTTATATTCAACTAACTATAATAAAATAACAAGTGTCGATATTTCATAAGTGATTTTAGAAATCAGTTGTTACAAAAGATTAAAAAATTCTCTCCAACGACTTCAAGAGGAGGGAGGAAATTTTTTTATTTATTCCAATTAAAGATATTTTGGTAAATATACCCCAAAACTAATTTAAAATTAAGACCTATAGGGGCTCAATAATTTAATGATTTTAAGTGCCTTAAAATATTTTAATGTGTTTTGGTAAATTTTCCTAAATTTTATCACATATATTGGTAATATGCATTTGAGGGTTTAGTAAAATCTCTCTCTCAGCGTGTCTGAGTGCGGTTACGGCTATTTAGATTAGCGAGGGTCCTTGATGGAGTTATTTAGGGTTGATTGGGAAGCTTCGTATTTTCTCCAATTCACTTTCCTTGTAAGGGCTGTGATTCTGACACCGATCATCTTTCTTCATTTCACGAGTTGACTCATGACTTAGTCTTGTGCAATTTATTTAGGGTTAAAGGGTATTTTTGCCCTGAAAGTTTTTCAATGGTCAATTTTGCTTAGAAGTGTCAAAAAAAAATATCAATTTTATCTAGACCATTATTTGACCAAATATGCTGATCTGACAGTCCTCATATTATCCACGTCATTTTTGTTAATATGTAAATTTGCACCGAAAGTCCATGTATTTACTTCACCTTTTAAAAAAAAAAAATAGATTTAAGACTTTCAAGATAAATTTGTAGCTTAACAAAAATGACGTGCATAACATCTGGACTACTAGTTCAGCATATTTCATGTATGAAATTTGCTTAAATATCTTGAAACATCCAATTACAAAATTTGTTGAAATGTGTTGTCAATTTTTTGATGAATAATCAAAATAATATTAACAAAATAACCGAGCCAATACATTAGTTACAAAACAAAAAAGAAACAATTTGATATTTTGAGAGTATTTTTGAGGAATTTTCCTAAATAAATTATCACAATTTCTTAGTCAAGAAAAGTTTAGATGAGTTATATTTCGAAGACTTATTGGATTAGGATATGACTTTAGAATCAAATAGCGCTTACAAAATTATTTATTTATCACTAATTAATAAGATCATCACATTAACAGCCATGCATTTCTTATCTTTAAAAGTTAAATATAATTCTTATGATAAAACATACGTACTGAGCTAGTATACTTATTTAAAAAAAGTTGAATGGCTGTGCTCCTTCATTTATTTGCAGACATAAATCACAATTACGACTTTTGAGTTATCTTTTACAATGATGAATGATAAATATATGTATATAAATTAATAATATAAATAAACGAATAAAGATAGTTGTCTTTTTAAAAAAGCTACCACGGGCAAGTGTATGGTGAGGAAGAAACGGTGAGAAAAAAAGTGGATAAAGCTTGATGATAAAAATGAGAACATTCGTTATCAAGCTGTATATTGGAATAAATACAAATGTAGGAATGCGAAAATGGAAGTTAAAGAGCAAGAGTGACTGAGGGAAGAGAGACTGTGTGAGTGATAGCATGAGAACAATGGCAGAGTTGCAGAAAAGCTTCTTATATCACAAGTGTGAGTCTTCCTCTCTTAGTATTATTATGGCTTAGCATCACAGCCAGGGGCAGACCCAGAAAATTAGAGAATGTGGCAAAGTTTTAAATGCTTTAAAAAAATAAAAGAATATAAATAAGAAAAGAAAAGAATATCAAAAAAATATTTATGAAATCAATTGAATACTGATGATGTAATAAAAAAGGTAATTATTTTACAAACTTGTCATTTAGAAAAGTAAGGTTAAGTGCTATTAGAAATGCACCTACATAAATTACAATGAAGGGTGGGTACTCAATAAGTTCAAGTACATATATTTTAATAACAAAAGTATATTACAATAAAAATAATTACAATGTCATCTTTCTAGGCCTTATTTTTTGGAATTTCATCATAATTATCTTATTATTAATGCTATAAAATACATCTTTTTCAATATAAGGCACTAAACAATCATTCAACTATTCATCTTCATCTGATTACGAAGTGCAGTTTTGATGTATTAAGGGTGGACACTTAATTTAAGGGTGAACAATCATTCAAACATATATTAATTTTTTTTTTTAAAAAAAAAAATCTCCAAATCCAAGGGGGGCACTTGCCCCCCAAGTCTAATAGGTAGATCCGCCCATGATCACAGCAAGACCATCCTTATTATAAGGCACCAACCACCAACATTTTTTGGTCTTTATTATAAGGCACCAACTTACTTTAACTAACTCATCTATTACTATTTTTCCATTATGCCCTCATTTTTAACTAACTCATTTAAACCTACATCATTAAAGTAGGGGTAAAGTTAGAAACATTTATTACTTTTAGACCTCATTAATGACTTAACCTCCCTTCTTTGGTCTGCGCTAAAAGAATAGTTGGTGTTTTATAATAAGGACTTAGGAGTATTATATTCCGTTAATAACCAAACAGCCACCATGATCCGCCTTATTGTCCAGAATGCTTCTCAGAACGACTTCGCCACCGCGGCAGCAGAAGGTAATAACTCACCGCTATACTCCAATCTCCATCTTCTCAAATTTCATTTCTCGCTAAAATGCTGGAAAATAAGTGTTTCTTAACTTTCATGTCAAGAATTGAAAATTCAGCTGCAAATTTGACACTCATCATCCATAATTTGCAACGGTTTATTTATATAATTCAATTTGAAATTAGGTAAAAAGACAATAATACCCCTTATTTTATCCTTTTTAAATTAAAGTTTTGATTGTTGCTGGAGCACCGGTGACTAGCCACCAGCAGCTGCCAGGTCGGAGTGGACACCGTTGGCCAGTCATTGCAACTTCAGCGCTGACTAACTGGAGATCCGACCACCAAAAACTAATGTTTTATTGATATGCTTATTCTATTTGTTTATAAGGATCTGAGTAGAACACTTGCAAATAATAATCCAATTATTCATGAAGAGCTAAACACTTGAAAATGAGACTTGTTTATGATCCTAAATTTTCTTGTTAACCTATTAATTTATTGTTTATAGACCTTTTTCACTTGTCCACGAGGAGCTTGACACTTGCATAAGCAACACAAATTCAATAAGTCATTAAAAATACATTAATGAGCTTGACCGAAAATGGGACTTTTGCAAGTGTGTAAGTGTTCACATGTACAAATAAAATCCTACTATAAATAATACATTAATTTTCGGTGATCAAAGCTCCAGCTAATCAAAATCAAAGCTTCAATAGCTGCCCGGGGACCGATTGCCAGAGCTCTAGAGACGATCAAACTTTTTTTTAAAAAAAAAAATGAAGTAAAAGACATTATTATATTTTTACTTACAAAATTTATTTTCATTTTCATTTTTTATCTACAATGAAACTTCATAATATTATCGTCTTAGCTAAAATAAATTTAGTCACGTGCGACTTAACTGAAGTCCTCTCAACAAATGAAGTGTTGAGGTGGAAAGCATAGTTAGAAGACAAAGTGGCACAAATGTCGAATGCAAAATGACGATGTCATTGGAGGACCTGGCTTTGGTCCTTTGCGGCTTATGGTCCGCTACGCTCCAATACATCAAACAGCGCCATTTTTGCGTCAAACAGAGCTTTTAAAAAAAAAAATTAGGACACTCATTGTTACTAAAAAGATACTTTAGGATAGTCACTAATACTGAAAAAATACTTCATGATCTTACAAAATTACTTTAGGATCTTAAAAAAATATTTCAGAGTACTAACTGATACAAAAAAGATACTTTAGGATATTGACTTAGTACTAAAAATAATACTCCATAATCTTAAAAAATTATTTTAGGATCGTAAAATATTATTTCAGGGTACTGAATGTTACCAAAAAGATACTCTAGGAATTTTTTTCAAAATCTTAAAATAATTTTTCAAGATCATGAGGTATTTTTTAAATATTGTTCAGTATCCTGAATTATCTTTTTAGTACCAATCTGAACTCTGAAATATTTTTTTAAAATCCTAAATTAATTTCGTAAGATCATGAAGTATTTTTTTAGTACTAGTGAGTATCCTGAAGTATCTTTTTAGTAACAGTCAATGTCCTGATTTTTTTTTTTTTTTTAAAAAACACTGCTGCTCTATTTTGGCGCAAAACAGCGTCGTTTAATGTATTGGAGCGCAGTGGACATTAGGCCGCAAAGGACCAAAGCCAGGTCCGTCATTGGAGGGCAGCATGGTGGCCCGGCTGTCTATTCTCTCCTCCATTTCTTATATTCTTTTATATTATTCTGCTTTTTCTTTTTCACTTATTCTCCCATTTTCTTCTCTCTTCCTCTCCTTCATCCACATGTGTCTCTCGCCAAGGCCACATTTTTTCATAACTGTAACATCTCATTTTTAAAGCGGAATTTTTTTTTCAATCAGAGTAGAGCAATGGAGGAAAGAGTAACTAATACATATTCAAATATAAACCATTGTGTAACATAGTATTGATAATACAATCATCCTCTTGTTTCAAAAGTAAATGCAAAAGCGGAATATAAATTCTCCTATTAGCGGTCTAATCATGTTGTTTCCTGGTCTCCAACTCTCGGTCCTCCGACTGAAGCATAAAAATGAGATCCAATTTACCACATTGGATCTCGTAACAAGTTAACCTTATGCTCAAACAATACAAGATACGAGACATGAGATATTCAAGACAATACAACAATATCATTACATAAGCATACAAACAGATGCATGATCAATATGACGACGAACATAAGCACGAGCAATATGCAAAGTCTCAAACAACAACAACAAACTGCACATACCCAAGGCCACGATAGCCACTCGTGTCTCTCGCCGCTAGGAAAACATAATGGCATTATTATGACTATAACCCGTGTAAAACTGTCTGTATATTCGGTCTATGAACGTATCTATCACATATATGTATTTAAGCAGCACAGGATTAGTGTTACAGTACGCGTCCGTACCTTCATTGACAATATACGATACTTGCACGCTTGACTAAACAAGATTTTTTGGAAATCGGCCGGTCAATGCACGACGTCGACACGAACGAACGGCAGATGCGTCGCTTTCGTGATCAAAGATTTCCTATAGGAATAATATCACATTTGTCAATATTTGACATCATAACAGGCATTTTAGGTACAAATTACCATTTTGCCCCTATTCCCCTAATCGCCGTAATTTCGCCAGCGCTTCGCTACTTTAACTCTATTTCTCCAAAATTTTAACATACCTCTTTCTCCAACATATTTTTGAAATAAATATCATATCTACCCCTAAAACATGATATCTAAATCATACTTGAAAAACTAAAGTTCTAACACTCCTACTATAACTACCGAAAGAACTTAAGACTAAAGACCGAAAAACTTACTCAGAGCTTCGTTGCAAACTCCCCCGGACTCCTTCCTCTTCCTCTTGCTCCAAATTTTCAAACTTGGCTTGTGGTTTTGATGTGAAGAATACAAATGAGGCAATGGGCTATTTATAGGCAAATTTTAGTGCACTATTCATAATTTGTCAGACCGGATCTCAACCGTCGGATCGCACTTCTTTGAGTTGGCACAATCTTGGCCCTCCAACCCCTCTTGGTCGACATAAAGCCCTTAGGTGGCAGCTAGTGACATCATCTTGGATGATGTCACAAGTTGCTTTTCACCTCCTACCCGATAAAGTTCCCCCGATCGTCCGAATCGCGTAATCTTGCAAAATCTCAAAATCTGGGGATATACCACCGAAGATCTATTTTTCCTCTTTCAAAATACTTGGGTCAACTAAATTTTGATCCCATTCAGGTGGTGTCTCCTGCCCGCCAAGATTTTCGAATATCCGCCTTCTGCCATGAAATCGCTCCAGAATAACATCTTCGGACAAAAATCCACTGATTCATAATATGCCCAGATGCTTACCAACTCATTCTTGGATTTCAAGTTATGGCTTGGTTTCTATAGGTTTTCATTTATCTGATTTGCTTTTTGAACATCAGATAATTTAAAGTCAATCCGGTATAACCCTTTTCGGTTACAGAAATAACTTCGGAGACAGCCTACTCCGAGATAAAAATTCACTTGTTTAGAATATACTCTGACTTTAATTAGAAACCTTGTTCATAATTTTCTAGATAGGATTTAGTTTCTATCGGTGGTCACTTATCCTATTTGCTTTTTACAACTTAACCCTTATTTAACCAAAGTTGCATGATGTTTAACCAACTAATATCATGATATTTTTTCTTCATTATTATCCAAATTTTCTTGCAAAATTTCGGCTTCCCCTTTTCTTTTCTTTTTTTAATTATTTAATTAATTAATATTATATAAAATAATTATTTAATAATTTTTTTATATAATTTTTTTACAAAATTTTCCTATTGGTCCATACATGTTTTTAGGCTTAAAATTACTTAATCTTTCATATTTTTCTTCATATTTTTCAATTAATTAGCAAATATATTTTATGCTAATTTTAGCCATAAACCACTAATTATAGGGTTTTACATAATTATCTTTGGATTTTCCTTTGTTTAAGCTCAACTAATTAGCCAATAATTATTTAATTAATTACCCACTAATTTTTGATAATTTTATTAATTAGAATAACTCATTACCTCACAACTTTTGCATTGCCATTAGTATTTTATGTCCCATGCATTATATCAAAATTCACAGGGGCATTTTGGTCATTATAATACTTTTTGATTTTTCCCCCTTTATTTTTCCAAGGTTATATTTTATTCAATTACCAAAATTAGAGACAATATACTCTCTTAATTTTAATAATTATTTTACTGCCTCCTAGGATTTTTCATAATTTCCTTAGGTCATTATATGCTCCACAAGGGCATTTTAGTCATTTTGACTCCTTATTCTGTTTTCCCTAATTTCCAAGAGATTTTTTTCCTTCATAAATACGATATTTTTAACACAGAAATTTAGACCACAAATTCACCTATCAGAAATGACCATTTTATTTATCCGGGTATTACAATAACAACCATCGTTTTTTTTTTTTTTTTTGATACAAGAAATTTTAGGAAAGGGCCGGGCCACCCACAATCCAAGGCAGTGGCGCCAGAGAGTACACATGCCTCCACCTCTACCATCGTTTCCACTGCTTTCTAGACCCCTAGGATGCCTCCCCCAGCGCCTTGACCAACGCAGGGATCGAACCCCCTCCCTTGAGGTGAGGAAGTCAGTTGCCATCGTATTTAATTATCAATCTTAAATGTAACTTTTTATTGACACTATTGTTTCTTCCAAAACTTTGCTTAGGTGATGCTATTTTTTCCCTATTATAAATTAATTTTTTTAATTATTTACAATAATTAAAAAAACTAGTTAAAAGCAGTTAATATAATTAAAATGTAAATTTTATATTAATTATTTTAAACTTATTCATTATATAATCTGTCTCTACAATACAATTAATAATCACATTTGTGGAAAAGGGAGAATTCAATACTATTGCGTGTTTTTTTTTTTCAAAGAAGTTACAGTTATAGAGAGAAGGAAAAAAAAAACAACAACAGACTAGAAAACAAGCAACAGCATAACAGGAACTAACAAATACAAGTATTCTTTCCCCCTTAATTAGTTGCGTGTTTATTATCATACAAATACAAGTATTCTTACCCCCTTACGTTGTAACAAATACAAGTCATCATACAAGTATTTTTAAAAAAAAGAAAAAAAGAATACTATTGCGTGTTTGCAAAGTGACTCATTTTTAAAAATATAAAAACCTTATAAAAGATGGCTTGCATCAAAGACTGGAATAGTATTTTTTTTTCCGTACTCCCACTTCACTCAGTCTAATGTGAAGTCGCTATCTTCTTTTAGTTTTTCTCAATCTTTTGTTTTTCCCCTTAGTTGGATCCTGCTATTTATGCAAGGGATTTTTGTAATTCGTGTACATATTTAAAATAAAACAAGTTTTTATTTATATTTTTTTACTTGCACGGGATGATAAATTTTAAACTAGAACATATTATTGTTAACATTTTAGTTTATGTGAAATAATACATCCTGAAATTATAAATTATTTTTTATAATTTGAATACTCATGGGATACAAATTCTAAAATAGTTTGTATGTTGATAAAATTCATTTATTTAAGAAACAAAAAATTGTTAATATTTAAATATAAATGAGGATAACGAATAATTCTAAAGTCAAACAAATAATTGCTTATTTCTATTTTATAAATACTAAAACATTGACAAGGAATAAAAAAAAAATATATAGTTGTTTATGCATTCATTCGTGTATTCTTATTTTCTTATAAAATTCTATTCTCAATCTATCTTCTATTCTAAAATTATTAGGTTAATATGTTTACCCTCAGTTTGATTGGAGAGGAGAGAGGAGGCTGGGAGTAGAAGATTGATAAATATATATTCTATAATTAAATAAGTATAGATTCTAGGACATAATTGATTAAATTTATTAATATTATATACCTATTTAATTATGTTTTCCATCCTTTAATTATGTTCAGGATAAAAAGAAATTTTAACATAAAACCTACTCATACCCTATTTTATTGTGTAGGAGATATTATAAAGAATTAATTTTTTTTTTTAAAAAAATAGCAACGAAGGAGCACAAGCTATGAGCAATACACGGCAATTCAAGTTATTATTGTGAAGTGATAAAGACGTGGGGTGCATGCAAGGAAAAGGATAAAATCAATAGTTGCTACATACAAACATTAATTAAGCTTAAGCTATGGCATTAAGCTTATTACGAATCTGCAAGATGGGATATCATCAGCTGCCTTCAAAGTTGCTGCGGCACACGTATCAGAAGCTTAAGCTATGTTAAGTATAATTAGTAATTACTCTCTTTGATTACTCTAAAAAGTTCCCTAGCTCCTTTTAGTTCTAGAAAGCTCTTATTAGTATTGAAGTCATTCGTTTTTTGCTCAAAAAGAAAAGAATGACTTAAATAGAAAGAGTATTAAATATGAACTTTCTATCTCAGTCATTCATCAAAAGTGGAAAAGATCATACCAAAGTTTGTCCGTCTAGAATGAAGATGAACGCCAGAGGCGTTACAAACTGGCTTTGCCGCATTGCCTTGTCCTCCGTGACTACAATCTTTATCTGGGGTAATGTTAGCTTCTGTCTGTTGAAATCAACACGTTGTTGTAGATTAGCTAGATTTTCCGGGGAAGATTAAATTATCTGCACGCACATCAAATAATCTCTATTTCTGTTTAAGTGAAGGATTCAGCTACAGCTAGCTACCTATTTAACCTCTCTGCTCATGATATTCAGGTTTAGTTTTTAGCTATCCCTTTGCTCGAAATGCAGTGGGGAGTGTAACATCTCAACTTTTCACAAGCAGTATAAATTTTTTTTTGTCAAACATCATTTCAAAATCGTCAGAGTAGAGCAACAGAGCGATTGAGTAACCTGGATATGTATATATAAAACGCCGCAAGTCTGGCTCAGTTACAATAATGTGCATGTAAACCGCGTGGTTTAGAAGTATATAATGTAAGAAAGGCTTCCACTGAACAACAAAAGGAAGTCTTCAGCCGGGGGTCTTCTACTCGGGCTGCTTGCCTCTCTCCTCGGTCCTCGGTCCTCCGGAACCTAACGCTAGGTTAAAAGCTGAGATCCGATGCATCCGGACCTCAGGTAACGGTTAATCTCATATTTACATACACAACATATGCATTACATACATTCACATCACTAACAACATAAGTATCACATACAGCAAGCGCATCCCAAAAGCACATAAGCCGTCGGAATACGGTACAACCGTATGTAAAAACGTAATCAGAACGTAATCAGGGATATCCTATCAAGATAACAATATATTTGTTAAGGATCTATTATTACGACGGACATTTTTAGTCATAATGACCATTTTACCCTGATGAATTTATTTTCATTTAATATCCCCCTTATTTTCGTAAAAACGCTGGCTTAACATTTCTGGCCAGATTTTCTCCTAACTTTGAAAAATCATAATTAATTCTACAAAAATCGAAACGAGATTCCGTAAAATTCCTTGGAATCCTTATCATGTCTAATTTGAGGAAAGATACTGGTTTTTACCCAGATTCAATATATCATTCCCAGATTAATAATCTTCAACCTCTGTCCAGAATTTCGTCTGGAAAAATAGCCTAACTTCAAGGAATTTTATCTCCTTATGTAGAACTCCAAATGATACATATTTTATATATTTGGAAAGCTCTATATGTCTACTATAACCATGAATTTTATCAGGATTTTAGAACCTTATATTCAACATACAATACTGGCGTTTCTACCCCTGACTTCAGGAATCGCTAACCGACAAATTTTCGCCAGAGCTTCGCTACTTTGACTCTAATCTTCCAAAATTTGCTATATCATTTTCTCCATCCATTTTTCTAAATAAAACCACATTTAACCATAAAAACATGATAGCAACAATATATTGGAAGATTAAAGATCAAAAATTTATGCTAAAAACTTAAACCTAGAACTTCAAGAACAACAAAAACTAAAAACTAAAGCTTATGAACTAGAGAACCTCACCTCTTGAAGAACTTCCTCCTCCTTCTTGGTTCCCACTATGATTTCCTCTCTACTCTTGCTTCTCTAAAACTCACCTATTTGGTTGAGTTTGGTGTGTGGGTTATGAAGAGCAATGCCCTCCTATTTATAGAAAAGCTCAAGGACCCATTTGGCATTACAATTTGCCCAAAGCTTCCTATGCCATGCGAAATGCTTGGCCCTCATTTGGCCATGGATGTAGCCTTGTTGGCTCATTCTCTAACTCTCTTTGTAAAGTAGACTTTGTGGCTTCAAATGGAGCCTTGGTGGCCTCTTCAAAATCTCACAAAAATCTTTTCCACACATGTCATCTAATTTTCCTTGCTTTGTTGGCTAATTCAACTTCACATATTCTTCCTATCAAGTGATGTGGCACTTTGTGGTTCAAGGAATACTTCTTTGATTTTTCAACTCTAGCTATTAGATCAAAATTCTCACCTCTTCCTTCCTTTAAACTTTCGTCTAGCTCCCTCCTTCTCTTTATTATCTTTTTATTTTGCTTTTTAATTCAACACCTTATATTAATTTATGCCTTAATATATCTTGATATGTTTAAAATCATCCAACCTCCTTCAACTACATACACTTTTCGAAATGCATGGCTCATTGTTAGCCAAGGAATATGCTTTATTCATTTTATCCCATAACTTTATGTTCCCATTGGCCAATATACTTGTTTGACTTTTCTACACATTTCTACTACTTTTCCCTCTTCATTCCCCTTCAAAAATTCGGTCAAAATTTGGTCCTTTATTTATATTTATTTATTTATTATTTTTAATTAATTATTTAATTATTATTTAAATAATTAAATAATTATTTTTACATAATTTTTCATAATCTTTTCCTATTGGTCCATTCTTGTTTTTAGGCTCAAAATACTTAATCTCACTTATTTTTCTCAATAATCTTCAACTAATTAGCAAATATATTTTTACTAATTTTTAGCCATTTATCACCAATTTTGAAACTTTACATAATTATCTTTGTATTTACTTTGCTTAAGCTTAAGTAATTAGCCAATAATTACTTAATTAATTCCTTATCAATTGTAGATAATTTTCTTAATTAAGATAACTCTTTATCTTCAAACTTTTGTGTTAACATCTTTGTTTTTATGTCTCTATTATCTTAGCATTTACGGGGGTATTTCGGTCATTTCCTTACTTTTTGAGTATTCTCCTACAATTTCTCCAAGTTTGTAACTTAATAAATTAGCTAAATTAGGGACAATATCCTTCCCTATTTCAAATAGATTTTTACTTGCCTCTTTTATAGCTTTCACAGGGTATTTATAACCCCCAATGTGCTTAGGGACCTATTTGCAAATTTTCAATTTGTTTTAGGGACCTATTTGCAAATTATCTAATTTCAAGAGAAATTACCATGACAACAAGGTAAACTCAATACAAGGTGTTTGAGACCTCATATTCACCTATTTTTAATAGGTATATTTCCCAATTTTGATATTTACCCTAGGTGTGATTTTTAGGGTATTACAGGGAGCATTTTGATGGACTTTTTCAAAGACTATAATAATCTTGGTCTGCGGGATGCTGCTGTGCTCGTGAATTTGAAAGAAGGGATGTCAGCTGCGTTCCAAGTAGTTGTTACGCACGTAACAGAAGATCACCAATCAGGTCGCTTCATTGTGATTACCTCCTGCGCCGCTTCGTATCCTCTGGTAATTATCATGATCTTGCATACAAATAATTCTTTTGAAATTTGTTATATATCAACTTACTTATCGATCATGATATAAGTATTACCTTGATTAATTGAAAAATGAATTAAACCTATATAACCTTGAGGCAGCTGGTCTCAAACTTCTGATGATCCCCTCATGAATTGGCAAAAAAAAAAAAAAGTTAATAAATAAATCACAGATCAAAAGCATTGACACTAGAAGGAGTGCAAACTCAAATAGAAGTAGAGCGGGAATCAAGACCGGAAGCTTTTTAAAAAAATAATAATAACTATTTTTTCTATATATTTTTAAAGAAATATAATTAGTAAATCAGAACGATCAAGGTTCTAATTTAACAAATAAATGTTGTCAACATTAGGTCTAAACAACATGCATCATATATCAAATAAACACAGTCACTAATTCATAATCAAAAGTAAATTAATGTCCATATACCATAATTACAAATAATTAATATGAAGATTTGAAAAAATTAAAAATACTAATTATAAATTTGTACTCCCTCTAGTCCTAATTATATGACTAAGTTGATTTTTTTAGAAAAAATTAAAGAAACTAATTAAATTACTTTAGAGTATTTTTATTTTTATTTTTTATCCAAAGTAATTAGTTTAACTAATTAATTAATATATAATCTAAGGATATATAATGTATGATATGATTAAGTAATTTATTTGGCTTCCTTAATCTTTCAACAAAAGAAAGAACCCATTTTTATAATTAGCAGCGGAGGTAGTATTAAAAGGTGTATGTAGTCAATAAAATAAAATAAAGATGAATAGGGCAAAAAGATGAATGGCGTGCTGCCCTTTCTTGTTTTTATATAGCACAGTGAATACTACGTGTGGTCCTGCGTGCCCTAAATGCATTTTTAGGGTATGTTCTATCAAAACTAATACAAGATATACACTTATACGAAAGAACGCTAAAGAGCTAATCCTAACAATACAGCGGCACTAATCAATCTGCATTACAATAATCATACTACTTTAACAATATACTTGGTGAGAAAAATCAAAATCCAAGAAGATCCATGAGCTAGTTTCAGCCGTCGCAGTCACCTCCCCACACCCACCATGGGGTTCGCTGTCGCTGTTGCTAGTGGCGGAGCGTCAACATAGATCTGTACCTACAAGTAAAAATATTCAACACCGGCCAGGTCCTTCACACCACAGTAGCCACCATAGATCTGCTCACACTCTTGATGTTGAACATAGCTTTTATTACTCAGTTCTCGCCATTGCCATTCCGAATTGGTGGATCCCTCCATAACTCCTACATTCACAACCACCGTGGTCTCACTATCTTCCGACTTTCCGTGATCGATCACTCTTAACCAAGAGAGAACGAGAGCCCCCACACTTTGTAAGTGGAGTGTATGTTACTTTGTAACATTATGTGTTAGTATAATATTGGACAAAATAATGACTAGCTATGCAAGTTTAATAAAATATTTGGCTAATTCATTCTCACTCTTAAATATTAGAAAAATATCTCATTTGCTTGTTATCCAAAGTTATAAAGGTTTTAGACTATTTGTTAAACGAGGTAAGAATTGCATTGAGATGTAAGGTTTAAATGATCAAATTAAGGAAAAGATATTTTTAAATGCAGGGGTTAATGTTAATATTGAATGGTGATGCTCTGTATCAGAGGATTTTCGCAACAGTGCTCATTGCGTTAGGCGAAGCCGGAAGCAAAATTTTAAGTGATTTTTACACTTATCAACTGGGGGAAAAAATCAAGAATATGCCTCCCGAAAATGAGAGAGAAAAAGAATGTATGAAGGATTTGGAAAGGATTCAATTCCCTATACACATGGAATTGACTTCGGATCTTCCAAAAAGAAAATATTCCTTTATGAGAGGTTTCATTACGACTAGGGTTGGTCCCAGACAACTAAAATCCAAAGTAATCAATAACGGGAGAAAGAGGATAGTTGTCACCGAAATACATGAACCTTTCAATCTTTGGAGTGCTTCTGCCAAGATAATTGGCACTGTTATAGGTGTCTTTTTCTCGGGCTACGGTGGCTGGCCGAAGAAGTTCATGGTTTCGTCTCTTGTTATGGGGCTTGCGTATTTAGGATTCTTGTGTGGCATTTTCTGGTACTACCCTGAAGAAAGACCCACAGGTAGTCCTCTTACTACCATTCATAGGGTCTTAAAGGAAGCTTTTAGGAAACGTGCAGTGGCACACCCTTCTTCAGCTGAGGGTTATTATTCCTCTAACTGGAACATTGAAGCTTCCAATGATTCAGAAAATCTCTTTATACAATAGAAAATGGTTCCTCCAATGGTAAAAATGAAGGTCCAAATGATTCAGAAGATCCCTCTGGTAGAAGAGAAGATGATCCTGAGGTTCACTTGAAGCCACGTCATCCATCATTTTTGTTGCCCTTGGACAAGGCCGCTATAAAAATTAACAACAACCAAATTGAAGAGAGACAAGAAGAGGTTTGTACGGTGCAGCAAGTGAGGGACGTGAAGAGCCTTTTTTTAATCATGCCCTTGGGACTCACCTTCTTCGCCTACAGTTTGGTTTCTGCATCCGCTAGCACTTACTTTGTTGAGCAAGCAGACAACTTGTATTATAAAGTTGGTCATTTGGATGTTCCTACTGTCAGTTTACTTGTACTCGGAGATTTGGTTGCTGATGTGGTTCGATTTATCCAATCAAGAAAACAAGTGGTGGGACCAATTTGGAGTATGGCCGTCGGCATGTTTTGTTCAGTACTTTGCTGTATTTCGGCTGGTGTAGTGGAACGTTATAGGCTATCCATGGCTGATGAGGGCGTTTTTCCCATAAGCATCATGATTCTAACTCCACAGTTTGTCCTTCAGGGGCTAATGAAAGGGTTTGCAGAAGATGGGCTAAGGACTTTCGTGCAGGATCGGGTGCCTGAGCCAATGAGGAAATTTGTGGATCCGAGCATCGAAATGCTGTTGGGGATCGGAAAACTCTCCAGCATTCCATGTGCATTCATTTTTCATTGGTGGATTAAGGATTCCATAAACCATAGTCACCTGGATTGGTACTTTCTTATGCTGGCATCCCTCAGCCTCGTGTTCTTTGGGATTTATGTCTGCTATGCCAAGTTCGAGCTGCCGAAATTGCCCAAATTTGAAGGAACAGACGCCAACAAAGAAGGGAATGCTTGGAGGATGAGGGAGTTAGAAATCGAGGTGATCAATGGCTAGGCTTGATTGATAGTTGATTAGTTACTGTTTATTTGTTTAGGTGTACGTAAAGTAACTTCCAGTAGTTTCTGTTTGTTAGCATGTGTGTGCAACTTCATCATTCATCATTCATTCAGATCCAGATTTCCCTTTTCTTGCTTTTTAAACTGCATATTTCACCTGTGAGGTTGTGGAAGGTGTAAGAGAGAGAGAGAGCTGAGAGTTGAGTCAATAGTGTGCATATATATTTGTATCAACGTAACATGTACTATTCTTTTTATGGAACGATATTTGTATAGCTCTCTCTCGTATAACCCACGAATATAAATATTGAAGAGTTGAAGGCTCAACGGCACTGCTCGGCGTATTGTTGGATCCCACTGAGATGGGAACCCTTCGTTCAAAGAGCTTGTAATAACCGGATAATTATTTATCTTAAATATTATATTTTGATAAATAATACCTATAGGAAATGGGTGAATATATGGTCTCAAACCTTGAAAGCTCACTAGCTATTATTTTAGGAAACTTCCCCTTGAAATTAAATAAGCCAAGGGTTAAATCTTATAATGTGATACCCAAAATTTATATTTTGGCAATTAATACCTATTTAAAATAGGAGAGCATGTTGTCTCTAATTTTAGTAATTTAACTATTTATTTTCCTTGGAATTTAAATAGGCAAAAACCCAATTTTAGTTTAAGGAACATAAGTTGCCCTATGATTTTTAAAATAATACATGGTGCATAAATGACCAAAGTAAACTCAAAAGTTGTGAGAAAATAATTAATCCGATCAAAGAAAATTGTCAACAATTAGTAGATAATTAAATCTTCATTTATTAAATTAATTCCAAAAACTTCCATGGCTAATTAAATAGCAAATTTTAAGGGCATGATTAAGAAGTAAAATTGATTACATAAAATCCCTAACAAATAAGCCTAGTTGTTCAAAGGATGTGTTAAAGGCTACTAAGCATAGGATTAAGACACTAATTAAGCTTATTAATCAACTTTGACAAGTCAACATAAATCAAAAGTTTGGATTAGAATTAATAAAGTTAGATCCTAAGGCTATAAAGTGAAATCCTTGTGAAGAAGGATCATCCAATAGGAGTTTTTATAAATAATATAAGATTAAATTAAAATACAAAATTGGAAAAGGAAAAGGGGGAGGAGGGACGAAATAGAGAGAGAGAGAGAGAGAGAGAGAGAGAGAGAGAGAGTGTGTGTGTGTGTGTGTGTGTGTGTGTGAACCAAGTGTGTGGAGAGAGGAAGAGTAAGGAGATATTTTGTGAGTTCAAAAGCCAATAGGATAAATGAAAACCAATAGAAAATAAATTGTGTACTAAAATATGTCAATCATAGATCAAATATAAGGACTTTTATTAACAAGTGTATTTTTAGCTCGAAGTAGGTTATCTCCGAAGTTATTTCCTTAACTTTTGGATTCATCCTATAATGACTAAAAGGCTAGTAAAAAACCCTAATTGGACCATAATCCTTGTTAATTCAAGTGTTTTTCAAGAGGTTACATAAACTTCAAACTTTATCTCTAAAAGTATTAGTAATTTAAAAGCACATGCGCTAGAACACTAATTAAGCAGGAAATTAATCGGTAGACGGGAATCCAAATGGGATAGAGTTCATTAATGTTGTGGAAGAGATAAGGGAGAGAGAAAAAGAGAGAGAGAGAGAGAGGGACGTTTTAGAGGAGGTGTAGGGTGAGGATGAAAGATGAAAAAAACCCTAGATCCAACGGTCAGAAGCTGAGGAGAAGAAGTTCAATGGAACTACCAAAATGCCATAGACTTTTCCTATAAATAGCCCCTCCATTCCATTTGAAAATTCACACCAAAACTCATTCTAAAGAGTTAGAGAGAAGTTAGAGAGAAGTGGGAGCAAGAAGGGGGAGGAAGTTCTTCAAGAGGTAAGCAAGCTTTTATGTTCTAGTCTTTAGTTTTGTAGTTTTTAGTAGAAATGCTAGTTAGATCTAGGAAGTAAAATTCCTATTCATGTTTTTAAGCCTTATTGCATTGAAAGATGCCTGACGAGGTAAAAACATGGTAGAAAGTAAGTTTTTGAAAGTTGAGAGTCGGAGTAGCGAAGCTCTGGCAAAATTTCATCGGTTAGTGATTTTCTGGAGTCAGTGGTAAAATAGTCATTTGTGACTAAAATATCTGTTAGGATATTGACTATGAATTAATAAATATGATATTATCCTTATAGGATATCTGTGATCGCGATCTGACCGACAGACGTACCGTATTCATCAACGCAGGTACGTTCGCGACGTACTGTAACACTAACTCTGATGCTTATAGTATACTTATATGTGATGGATACTTTCATAAAGTCGTGGACGAGACTCTGTCTTGGACATGCACCGTGACTAAGTTTATGGGGCTTAGATCACTATATATACATTCGACTTTACACGGGTTATGGTTTTGATAATACCGTTAAGTTTTCCTAGCGGCGAGGACACGACATGCTATCGTGGCACTAGTGAATAGTGCGACTAAATAACTTTACATTTGATTGTATTGTTATTGTCTTAACTTTACATCTGCTTGTATTGTTATTGCCTTACATATCTGATTATGTATTTCCTACATCTATTATGGGCTTTTGTAGTGATTATGCTGAAATGTCATGAATACCTGTCATATATATATTGTTTATATAAGCATGAGGTTAACCGTTACCTGAGGTCCGGTGGCATTGGACCTCGCCTTTTAACGTAGCTTCAAGGTCAGAAGGACCGAGGGCCGAGGATAAGGGCAAGCAACACTCTTAGAGACCCGGCTGGAGACTTTCTTTTGTTATGTTTTTACTTTTATGTTAGACATTCGAATGAATGTACTTCCGTATGAACAGTCAGATACACCGCAAGCTATGTTATTCAGTTACTCTTTATATTGTAAAAAAATTCCGACGCTCAACTCTGATCAAAACGCTATGAAAACGTTTACGAAAATGGGGTGTTACAGAGCTCGTCCTTTGGGCTGGGCTGTCCATATGAGATTTAATTGATCTAGATTTTTTTTTTTTTTTTATAAAAAATTATTTTAATCAGTAAAAAATCTAAAATAAAGATAATTTATAAATTAATATTTTTTAAAGAATATTTTCTTATTTAAAAATTACCAGTTAAAAAATTGAAATCTGGACCATCCAGATCTCATTTGGGCGGCCTAGATACTCGCCCGAAGGACAAGCTCTCCTTGGATGAGTAAGAAAATGGGTTCCACTAAGCTGAACACTTAATTTATGGAGTTATTAATTCTTATAACACAGTTCTTTGTAGAGTTATAGAAAAACGAATAGAAAGATTTTTTCCGATCGACTATCTTTATCTTTGGTGTAGGGAATTTTTTATTTTATTTTTTTCATTAAAGATATTCCATTATTAAGAAGATCTTAAAATATTTTAGGACGTTGCGTTGGATGCTACGACCTAATTGTTGCCCTTTAAATTAAATGTGCATACTCTCCTTCCATCAAATCCTATACATAACCAACAACTGACCAAATCATATAGATCAAAGTGTTGATTAAAATTACTTAAAAGCAATATGCTTGTAGGAAATATAATTTTTTTTCAAACATATCCTTAATTATTATTTATAAAGATGATGGTGTGAGGGAGAATGAGTAGGAAAATATATGAGAGAAAATGAGTGTAAAAAAAACAATATAAGAAAGGCAACTAATTATATAAGAAAAAAGAACATTAAATTTGTATACCATTAAAAGTTATTTCTTATATTATATATTAGGTTATAAGTTAAATAAATTAGGGTTTGAAAAATAATAATTAACATGAGAGATAAAATTGAAGGAAAAAAATCTTGCATTTAGAACCATAATCCAACTCTAAAGTACTACATTGACAGAAAATATTTTAAAAGGTACATGTATTAAAACTTATGTCTTATAATTTCTATTTTCTTTAAAGTGAAATTTGTGCTTCTATTGACATTTTTTTGAACCGTGGTTTTATTAATTTTAGTTATAAAAATAACAACTTGAAAAAAGTCCTGAATATACGTCTGAATGGTGGCCCCCATTAAAATCATGATACACTACCATTAAAGGTACTTTTAAAGCTCATTTTTATGATCATAAAAAAATCTGTTTTTAGGAATAGTGTATGTGAGTTTCGTTAAAAATTTTAGAATTAACGTTTGTTTTTAAAAAATCATTCTAAGTATGACTTTCAATGACTCGATGAAAAGCATCGGTTGGTTTTTTTTTTTTTTTGAAAAATAAAAACAAAGAAGTCGTGCCTTCTATGAAAGCAAATGTGGCATCCCAAGTTCTCCAGCTGCTGTTCGGTCTCTCTGTTTTCTTCCCGTGTCAGCCCTTCCTCTGCTCTCAAAACATCAGACTCCCTCTTAAATTTGATGGTGAAAGTATGGTGAAGAAGAGAGAGTCCGACGGTGGCTGTAGAAGTTGAGGACGGTGGAACTGTGGTGGTGTGCGAAGAAGACGATGGTGTGGTGGTGTTTATTGTATGGGAACTAATGTCCCTCTTCTTCTAGACCTCCAAGTACGTTGAACCAATACTGCGAGAATGCTGCATGTGGTAGACCAGATTGAGCAGCTGAGTGAAGGAGTGGAATATAAAAATCAGCTTCTGGGCGTTCTCAAAAGCAACAAGGCATGGGCTAGTTTCTTGGGGTATTATATTATATATATTCTTAATTCTTAATCAAAAGCTGCTATGGATGTAATTAATGCAGAACATTACTAGTACATGATAAGCACATGATTTGATCTGAGAGTAACTTTAGGCATTTTGGTTCTGTAATCTGACAGGAGATAGTAGATGAGTGCTATAATGCGATAGAAGAGCTGTGGAACAGTAATAATAATAATGATTTGTGGAATCGTAAGAAAGTAGATGAGTGCTATAATCACCAGAGTGTTCAAGTACTGTTTTTAAATATTTGAACAAACTGTTAGAAGCGCCAGAATACAAAATAAAATAAAAAATTTAAATATTTTCGATTTTCAACAATTGTGTTTTTAAAAAACAGTGTTGAAACTACTTTTTTTTTTTTTAAAAAAAAAAAAAACTCTACAACAACTATTTATGAAAAACAGCTATTACGTTGTAGGGGTGAGGGTGAGTGTTTTTCTTAACTTTCAAGTTTCAACGGTTGTTTTTTTAAAAATAGTCATTAAAACTAATAAACATTTATATTTTTTGAAATTCTAGCTTAACTTTCAACAACTTATGGAGCTTTGACAAAATTCATAATAATATTCACAATAACAAGTTGAAATTCTTAGCTTTATCCGTTGATCTTCTGTCACAAATAGTAATTGATCAGCTCCTCATCTGTAGGATGAAACCTAAAGTCTAGAGGGAGCAAAGTCAGCGACAATACCGCCATCTCATCAGCGCGCGGCAGACAACACTCGACGGCCGCACCCATAGAGTATCACGACACAGTTTTGAGTCCCAACAAAGAGATAAAGGAAGAAAAGAGTGTTCCAAGAAGCTCTCAATTAATAACTACAAAGAAATACACAGAACGCAGATTTGAGAATCAGAGATTCGGATCTAGAGTGAAGAAAAGGAGGAGGACGAGGAGGAGAAATGAATTACCGGAAAGAACGAAAAGGTTGAAAAGAGGTTGCAGACTTCCAGGTCAAGCTTTTAACACCAAGATAACAGACGTTTTCTCTTTTAACGGTTTGCGTGACTTTTACTCTAAAATGGTAACCATGTGGGTACCTTTACACCTAAAAAAAGCATTTGGTACTTGGCGCTCTCGAAGGTAAATCACATGTGCATTTTTACACATTTACCCAATTTAGTCAAAATTTTCTCTCTCCTCCCCTCCATTCCCTTTCAATCAAACACACCCTTTATATCGAGCCACTTTCAAAACTTACTTGAGCTAAATTGAAATTACTTTCTTATTTTTATTTTTATTTTTATTACTACTACTACTGAAAAGGCATTGATGCCTTTATTATTTAGTTGAGATAATCTTGTAAATTTCTAGATGTGTCATATAAATGTGTATATTTGCCTTGTAAATAGCAAGTGCTCTTGTGATTACCACTCTGGATCTTGTTTATAAGTTTTTTTTGTCAAAAAATTTAATCCTATTTATAAATATAGTTTCAAGGTAATAATGAGATTATGACAATTTTGTCTATATTAATTGTTCTAATGAAAATAGAGAGAGAGAAAAAAGAGTTGAAAGATAGTACTCATTCATAAATGGGGAGCAAAATTAAAAATTTACCTCATAATCATTGAGCCAATTACCCCTCCTTAGTATGTGTGATTTAGTTAGAATAAACTTATAAATAGGATCAGAGTGGTATATATGTCCCTTGTCTTGTACATGAATGATCGAGATAATCTTATAATTTCACTTATTTATCTTATAAATAAATATATTTAACTTGAAAATTTCCACATGACATATTGTGAATATCCCCTTGTCTGGTTGTCTTATACATAAGCATGATGACTTTGTAAACATGCACATGTGATTTGCAAGGGAAGATGATTCTCTCCTCATCATTTTTCTCATTTTCCCTCATTAGCCTATCTGGGTCATTGATTTGCAAGCTCTATTTATTCGTTCTTTTTGTCAGCAGGGTTGTTTTTGTCTATTCCCTCCGCAAGTCAATTTCATTTGCTCCCAAAAGTATGCCGTGACGATTCAGATTTTTATGGGGGCAATTGGAAATTATTTTGCTATACTCGGACGGTCTGAAATTTTCTCTTTTTTAATCAATCATGAGCACTCCCTTTCACTTCGTCAGTCTTTTTTCCGGTACCGATATTTTTTGTTTTTTTAAAGTACTCGATCCTTTCTTAATATTCTTTTCGATCTAATTATAAAACACTTTTATAGTATAAATTGTCCTATAAAAGTGTTCCTATAATTAGGACCGAAGTAGTATTCTTATGGTCTTTATTATAAGACACCAAATAACAATTCTCACAAATCAATAAAAACAGTTAAAATCAAAAAAGTTAGCCTACAATTTAAGTAACTTTCAATATTACCCCTACTAATTACACTAAACTCTAATATCATACTCCCTCTGGTCCTTATTACAAAGTACTAACTAACAAATTTACTTGATCCTTTTTATAAGGCACTTGTTTGTTCCCATGAGCATTAATTATTTTTTTTCCATATATGTCTCTAATTAATAAAGGTAATAGGTGAGAGTAATAATTATATAATATTAGAGTTTAGTGCAATTAGTAGGGGTAATATTACAAGTTACTTAAATTGTAGGACAATTTTATTAACTGTAACTGTTTTTATTGGTTTGTGTGAATTGGTAGTTGGTGTCTTATAATAAGGACCAGAGGGAGTATTAATTATTACTCTCACCCACTACCCTTATTTATTAGTGGCATACATGGAAAATAATAATTAATGCTCATTAGAAACAAACAAGTGTCTTATAAAAAGGACCAAATAAACTTGTTAGTTAGTGGCTTATAATAAAGACCAGATGGAGTATAAGGTTTATTTAAAAAGTTGATATTGATATTGAATATAAGATTTATTTTTTATATTTATAAATTTTTCTATAATTTACCCCTATTAGTGTTTCATCAATAATAATTAAGGACAAAATGAAATGAAGGAATTAAAGAAGATTATTAGGATACTTTAGAAAATAAATTTCATATTAACTAACTAACTTTCTTAATCTAATTAAATTAGATAAATAGATTTTATATTAAAGGCAAGAGGGAGAAATACTTAAAGAGTTAAAGTGCATCCTTATTCCTTGCCACTACCCTGAATTAGAATTTTTTTCAAGTGCATACAATGCTTTAGAGTATTTTGTGGTAACCAGCATCCTAAAATATTTTTGCAAGTGCATTTGGCACCCAAAAATAATTTTTGAGGTGCATCCAACACTCTAAATTATTTTTTGACGCATCCAATACCCTGAAGTATTTTTTTCAAATATATCTAACACCCTAAATTACATAAATTGTCATAAGAAACATTAAAAGATTAATTGCAGCAGTGTTTATAATTGCACCACTTTCTTACATTTATATTTTAATATTTTTTCGTTTAAATTTCTCTTAGGTATTTAAGAATAACTTTTCCCCGAGAACACGCACTTTCTCTCTTGTTCTATCCATGCAAATTCAGAAAGTAAAGAGATGGACGAACATGTCTTATACCTAATGTTTAGGATTTTAAAATTTAAAATAAATAGAAAAAATAGTGAAGTGTTGAGAAAATTCAAAGCATGAGTGGTCCACACGCGAACTTGAAGCGACGACGTACGATACATGCACGTATAATTATTACTCCTCCCTCCAAACTCCTATATTTAGGATTTGCGGCAGTCCAATGAAGCTACTCCCAGTCGGAAGCAGTCTCCTTCCCTATCGGGAACTTGTCTCATCTAGGTTATCTAGGTTGTCTAAATGAAATTTGGATGGCCTCGATTTAATTTTTTTAAATTTTTTTTTTTCAAAAAAAAAAATTATTTTAATGAGTAGAGAATTTAAAATAAAGATAATCTTTTAACCAATATTTTTCAAAAAATGATTTTTAATTTAAAAAGCATCAAATAGAAAAATTAAATCT